>VZTY01023905.1:0-45604 GCA_013400935.1 Turnix velox | reverse complement strand
AAAAAAAAAGGCAAGAAAAAAATGAACTTCAACTTCAGCAGAAATAGCACAGTTTTAATGGACCCCAGGGACTCAAGAAAATGACCTTTTCTCAAGTACTGAAATAACAAAACCATAGAACACAAATGGTGGTAAAGCAAATTCAACTTTACAAACTCAATTTATATGAGAATAGAGGAACAAAAGACTTGACCTTTTCTTTACAACTAAATAACCCATATCCATTCCACTGAAGTCTTCTTTTTGAACATAAGTTATTGCCTGACCTTTCTTATTCCTCTGCAGGATGCAAAGTAATTGGGGAAGCATTTTAACTATTTTGTTCATCCTAAATCAGAGTTCTGTGCCACCAGAAAGGGAAAACATCATGTCTTTCCTAACCTCACTAGAGGAGCTTCTGTAGGTGGCATCAGAGGTCTGCTGGGTCAAAGAGAGTATTTGGGCTTGGGGGCCCAGAGGCCAAAAGCAGTGGTAACTGGGAAATGACTGGCACATCCAAACCAGTTCTGTAGCTCCTCAGCATCCTACAGAGGTATCAGTCCATGGCCTGTACAATGATGATCATTAAAAGTAAGAAATTCTTTACAGTGAGGGGTCTGGAGCACTGGAACAGGTTGCCCAGAGATGTTGTGGATGCCCCCTCTCTGGAGGTGTTCAAGATCAGGCTAGACAAGGCACTGAGCAGCCTGATCTAGTGGGAGGTGTCCTTGCCTATGGCAGGGGGGTCCCTTCCAACCCAAACTATTCTATGATTCTATGATTATTGTTATCTATTATTATCAGATTATCTATTACATACCTATAGGATATCTATTACCTATTATGCCAACATTGAGACACTATACCTAATACAATTACCATTTTGTGTGACTCATTTCAAAGCATCAGAATAAATATGATCCTGTAATTATCCTTCGTGGTGGTTTTATCACAGCATGAGGTCTTGGTCACTGACTGAATTCTTTGAACACATTGTTTTACAATTAGCATGAAATCAAAATATAAACAAACTGATGATAATTACATCATTAATGTAATTATATTCTAAACATCATTTTACCTGTAATTTTTCTCTCGTAAGGGCAGTGCCCAAATAATGTGCAACAGATGGATGCTGTGGACTGAGACAACAGTGAAATACGTTTATTCACTGAAAGTATAAATGTGTTTTATTCCCAATCCTTTTCATCTCAGGAGCCATCTGTGAGCAAGATATTTTATGTAGAAAAAAAACCCAAAAAATATGCATATGTACTTGTGTATGTGGAAATATATGAAAATACATGCATTAGTTCATTAAGCTGACATCCACCACTTTTAAATTGTCAATAATGTACTGCATATGCATCATCCCCAGACTTTCACAGGATAGACTCATAATCACAGCAATCCTGACCAAATGGAAATGAAGAATGATTTTCTGAGAGAGTCAAATCACTTTGCTGACATCTATACACAGAGAAATAACTTCCTTGCTTCTGGACACAGTTAGTTTGTTACGGTCACTATCACCATTTTTATCTCAGGTTGGGTTTCCTGTTTTTTTTCTAATCACTAGAAAAAAAAATTTCCAGTGACATGAAACAAACTCAACCTGATGGCTCCTAGGGTCAGGAGAGCAGTTATGCACGACAAAGCAGACTCTTGGGAAGTATGAGCAAGAACTCTGAGATCAGGGAAAGTGCACAGATGACCAACAACTGAGACCTGTATCACTTATAGCTACAAAATGCTCCAGTATGCACCCATGAAGTATGGTAAGGGCAGTCTTTCAGGGGAAAAAAAAAACCACACCCAAAAAAAAAAAAAAACCAAACAAACCAGAAGACAAAAAAAAAAAAGAAGGTGGAAAAAGTGAAGGAAATAAATACTGGGATACCTAGAGAGGAATGATAAAGACCATTACATGAGGGTCTAATTTCAGTAGCTGCCTATCTATTGCTTTAAAAAGCCAGGAAACCCCTGAATAAAAGCCACATTTACTGATAAAGCAGGTTTTCTGGATGAAAGAAGAGGGAAAAAAAAAAAAAAAGTTCCCATGGCAACCCTGAATGAACTCAGCACATCTCCTGCACATAAAGTCTATCTGCAAGGGCTGTCTCGAAAGTTCAGGGTTCACCTGCTTCTTGCTGGGAATCCCTGAAAAACCATACAAAGGTTTTACCAATAATGATTGCACAGGAAATAGCTGGTACTTCTGCACCCACCAGATCAAAGGGTGCTCAAAGGTACAATCATCTAGGTAAAAAAATATGCAATGTCTTTTTCTTGACTTCAAATGGCTGTAGAGACTGGAAAATCTGCTGCAGGGGAAAAGCAAGACCTGGTAGTTTTCACTGAGGACATGCTGGAGGTTCCTACCTTCCTGCTAAAGAAGCCTCACATTTGGATTTCCTGATCTACTAGACTAGTTTCCTTCTTTATAGAGTAAGAGAAAAGCTAAGAACTAAACATTGGAGTTAAAGATGTTGGAAGAATATCAGTTGTTTAGAGGAGATGACAAGCATAAGAAAAAATTAAATGCAAAACAAATTAAAAGCTACGCAGAAGCACAGGTTAAAAATGTTACAAAACAAATAAAATGCAATTCAGATTCATGACAAAGTGTAAAATAGAACATGATGGCCACTCAGAGCAACATAAGCAGTCTCTAAAGGTAAAAAATTAAGAATTATTTTCGTTAAAGAGGTCTCTCACCTCTGTAAAGTCTTTGAAATTCTGGTGTGTCAAAAAGCTCTTTCAGATCAAAACTTGCATTTGGCAAACCACTTCAAATAAAAGAAAAAAGAAATAGCCCAGTGCTTACTGAACACAAAGCCAGACCTCACTGAAGCAAGAACAGCTGCTGAGAAGCTCAGATCTGAAGCATCATCTTGAGCAGCTCAACACAGTAAGGTTTTGTTTCAAGTGACATTGACCAGAACCTGGACATTCCAGATAAGGGGGTAAATGACCAACACTCCTTTGATTATCTCCACAGACACCCAGCCCTCTGTAGACAGACATAGCCCACCACTATAGGAAGGTCATGGACTAAAGGTTAAACAAATACCTTTGCCCCCTGACACATGGGGAACCTTCCAACAGTCTGGTAGATCTGTTTAAACAAAGCAGCTTCCACAGAACTACACAGATAGAAAACAACACTTGGCTCATTTCTAAGTGAAGAGCTTGAAGGACGCAGTGATAAAACATTGCTCTTTCTCAGGTAATACTGACATTTCAGGGGAAGCTTCACAAGTTAGAGGACAATTCACAAAGGCTAACTTAGTCAAGATGTGCCAAATTCTTTCTGCATCTCAGAGGAATCCTCTGGAGACAAGATCCCTTGTGTTAGATCTCAAACATGGCTGTAAGATTTTGAAGTTAGAATTAACACCTATCTTTAATTAAAAGCAAAGAATATTAAATATAAGTTGGAGCCTCGGTTCTACCATAAGGAAACCCAATTTAAATAAGTACTATTTAATTTTAAAAGTATTTGTGGAAGTAAATTATTACAAGGTGGATTCATCTGTACAACATGCCTGTTACTCTTTCCAGTTTTTTAGTGTACCAACTTCTAGCACTGCCAAACCAAACAGGTTAGAGTCAAGCACATTCATACAGGCACTGACTTTTCAAATAAGAAAGTATTACATTATATTACATTATAAACTCGCATTTGCCACAGCAATCTATAGAGAAAGCAGAGAATCAATCAATCAAAATCAAAAAGCTTCATTAAAATTCACAGAAAGATTCACATGAGAGAGAGCTGATCTTGTCTGGGGACAGAGGGATGAACGTGCCAACTACAACAGTCCCTTTCAGTCCCATTTCATATTAATCCCATTAATCTTTCTCCTTTTCAGACACTCATTTCTACATCTAAATCCCTACCAGGCTTAGGATTTTTTTTCCCCCCCTTCTAATACAAATGCTGATACACTGCATTTTTGTTTACTTACTCATCTTTTCAAGCATTGTCTTGCAAGCAAGGACAAGCCTTTGCAAAGTGTGTCTTTCAGTCAATAGCAGCAGCACAGGCCTGCAGGGAGAACCTCGACTTTCAGACTAATAAGATCATTTTATTTGGCACCAAAATAGATGTTACTTTCTGCAAAGCTGTATTTTTAACCAAGTAGATAAAACTTATCCATATCAAGATATAAGGAGGGATGGTTTTTTAACTGGCATATTGTGATGCATGGCTTAGAATTAACAAAGAAACCCAGTTTGTCTCTGACGACCACACCAGACTGCTGACTCGGCTAGATTGCGGTACTAATTATCTTTTACACAATGCAGAGGCACACAAATCAACATTCTTCAAAACTAGAATATAATTCTCTTCCCAGCAACTAGAGCAACACAGCAATCTCTATGGAAAATCAAGATCCAAACCACAGAACCCACTAAAAGCTATCAGGTAGATTTTAAAGTTTTATGAGTTTATTAACTTCCAACAACGACATTGTCTTAATTCAGTCAGTAAAAGTATTTCCACTGTTGAGTGAAATCAAAGAATAAAAGCCTTTGCAGACAGAAGGAAAAGTGATTGCATAAAATTCTGCACATTTAAAACTCGGTTTCTCAGCTTACCTGAAAAATATGGGGTAGAAACCCAACTTACCTGGAATCTGTTGAAGGAAAAAGAAAAAATTCTGTAAACCAACTCTTCAAAGTGTTCAAGGTTTCTAATGAAGAGAAAAAATAGTAGAAATACAACTATTTCAATGGCATGACCACCTTTTCAGAAAAATACAAAAAAATCATAAATCTTGCAACTTTAAGTTAAATTTGGGATCCAAAGCAGGTTGGTTTCTCAGAGCTTTCTGCCAGCCTGACATAAGGAGAAAAACCCAAACAGTAAAATATTCTCAGATGTTTATCTGATTTCTCCTGTTTTGCCAAATCCCACAGATAACTGCTCCCCTGTCAGTCAGAAGTGAAAATTGTGCATATTTTGCTTTTCTTTTGCTTTCTTTTCTTAAAAAGACAACAAAAAAACCCTAAAACCCAGTATCTGTATCAAGATTTTGTATATTACAATCCATTTTGTGTAAAATAACAATGCTAGAAGCGTGTCTTCACAGAGAGATTTCCTTCCCAGACAGAACAATTATTGTTTGCATGTGCTTTTAAGTAGAATGAAAAGAATCACAAGTCACACATTTCTATCTTTCACAAATACAACCTTAAGCCAATGCATTCAAGCAGAGTGTGCTTTATAATCAACATCATAAATGTGTCAAGATAACCCAAACAGCACCCTGGCAGCAATTGCAATACCACCAAATATGGCATTTTTTTAAAAAAGACAAAAACCCTAGTGCACACATATTGAAAAACAACATTTCTATCTCCTCCATTACTCATATTCATTATAAAATACATCAGAATTAGTATATCGAACTCCAAGACACTTGACACCTCCCAGGTGAATTCTCAGAATAACTCGCTCATATTCCAGTATGATCCTCCTTCCAACACAGTAATTTAAACAATGCATTAAGTACTGACATTCCTGAAAGGCTTATAAAACAATTTAGACAGTTACACTAGATGCACTGTCCCACTAAAAAATCCCAACTTTCTGAACTGGAAGTCAAACCAGACTTGAGAGGCATATGAAGTTGCTATTAGCTGCAGATTAGACAACCAAGTTACTGTTATGAGCTGCATGAAAGTTCTGCCAAAAATCCTTCAACGTGGTAAAAATGTTAATGTTACAGGAGAGACTGTAGTACTGACTATCTTTTTCACAAGCCAACCACTTTGCCACAAGAACCTATCTGAAGAAAATTACATAAATCCAGGCCAAGTGCATTTATTTAGTAACTTCCTCCCTCAGGTCAGCTTTCCATTTAATGCCTCTTACCATCTCTGCTGTGAGCAGAAAAGACTCGTGTGTTCTGAAGACAAACATGTCTTCCAAACACAGGCAGATTAATACTTCCATTATTCCTGCCTATAATGTAAAATGCAAGGAGAAAAATGGTTTAATGTTTATGTTAAAGTTTACATCCTCAAATCTTTCTTTCAAAAAAACCACAGCCATTCACAGTTTGTTTAGTGACCACCTTTAACCCAATATGACTTCAGCTCACCAACCTTCTGTACTTTTTTTCACTGAACCGTAACTCTGATTTTCTAATAGAAAAAAAACCAAAAAACCTTTAAGTTTGTCTGCACTTCTGTAATGATACACAAGAGAATTCTGAAGATGTTATACTGTTAACTTGTAACTACAGGATTAAATTTACTCTGAGCAAACACACCATTCTTTATTTATAGACAGATTGCTCCAGATTACTAAATATTGTCCCTGAAGATCCTTTATTTCTTCTGGGAAAAGGCCACAATAAAAGCTGTCTAGCCCATGCAAAGGAGAAATTATTACCATAGAGTGAATCTACTCAAGAATGAGCCTTAAATATTTCACCTCTTCCTACCCTCCTTTTTCTTCTCCTACCACTGGTGAGTCTTATTTCTGTATGCTGTGAAAACTGTCTTTAAGTTCCAGCAAACAGTAATTAAAGTTAAATGAGACAAACATGCAATTTCTTTGCTAAATTATTTTAATCTAACAAAGTCCTATAATGCATTCAAACTAGCTACTCAATTCTAATTTACAAGTGCCTAAATTTAAACATTTGTATTTTTACAGAAAAAAAAAATGTTATTGCCTTTCACTGTAATAATTTATATTAAAAGAAATCAACCATCAATACATCATTTTATTCTTTTGACTACACAACTGAAAGCTTCAAACTCCTGTGTGGTCAGAAGAGGAAGCCAGGCCACAAAACATACAGGGCTTCTGAAAAACAAACTACAACCAACTCTGACCTATCAGCAGGGAGTTCAGTAAGTTTACGTATGAATGATGTCCAGATGTGGACATCTAGAGCTTTCCTCCACACAGAATTAACAGAGATCAAGAGGTTTATTTGATTATTTACAGAATACTGCGCTAAAGACTGTGTTATTTCCACGGATAATTAGACCTGGAAGCAGTTAAGCTATTTCTACTCAGTCTGTAAACAGTAAATATTCTCACATGTAGCCTTGCTGTAACTCTAGAGCAGAGCGAGCTTCATTAGCCTGCACTAAATACCTACACCAGGGACAGGACACAACACCACCTAAATGAAATCAAGCTCATCAGTGCAAAACCTGTTTTCAGCACTGCCACAGTACAAAGCGTGCTCCCTCATTCAGAGACCTCAATAATTTGTGCTTTCTAGTGATCAGCACAAGAGATGATAACCTGTTTCTAAATTTTCCATAGGGAATAATTTACAAAAGGGCATGCCTCTGGCACTTTCAGCAGTTCCCCAAGGCAGGTACTGCTCTCATCCATTTGCTCTCCCAGTTCAGGCTTCCAGTGATAAGACTCACTCTCCAAACCCCAAGCAAACAGGGGCAGCAGAGATGTGCACTCGCTGCAGTGGGAACAAACCCAGCCCAGAGGAAGCTCGGCTGGGTCACTGCCCTCACCTGCTTCAAATTCTAACTCAGCCATACCAAGTGTTAAAACTTGGATTCATAATGAAAGGCCAGCTGCACCTCATTCCTCCTTTATTACTACTACATCTCAATACTACAAGAAAATATATTAGCAGGTGAGTAATTTTCATTTACCACCTCGGGAGGGAAAAAAAAAAAAAAAAAGAGAGAGAGAAAAGAGAGGCTTCAGGGCCAAATAGCTCTGAATCCTGCTCAGCCCAAACCACAACACCCTGACGGGGCACTACTTAGAATCATAGAACAGGTCGGGTTGGAAGGGACCTTAAAGATCATCTAGTTCCATAGGCAGGGACACCTCCCACTACATCAGGCTGCTCAGTGCCTTGTCCAGCCTGGCCTTAAACGCCTCCAGAGAGGGGGCATCCACAACCTCTCTGGGCAACCTCTTCCAGTGTTTCACTACCCTCGCCGCCCAAGGACAAGTGTGTTTCAGTGACAGCACCACCACAACCACCACCATAACCAGGGCGCGAGGAAAGAGGATGCCATAATCCAACGCGATACGTTCTTTCTGTCGAACGTCGCAAATACTATTCCTAAGAGACAGCTCTGCGTCTGCTGTCCCGGCTCCGAATACCTCAGGCTAATCCACCTGCCGAAGAGCCCAAGTCTTCAGCCCCAAGAAGGCGGTCAAGGGGGGAAAGCAGGTAAGTCGGCGTCCCTCACCTCTGCGCTTCATCTCACAAGGAAAATGAGCGACATCCAGACCGCCCCGGTGGAGTTTTTAAGTGGAATTTGTGAAGAGGCTTCGACGAAAACGTCACGCACGGCCGCGTCCCGCCGCCGCCTGAGGGAGCGGCAGCCCCGCCCTCACGCGCACGGCCTCGCGGGCAGCGGCGCCCGCCAGGGGGCAGCCGCAACCAATGGCAGCGGGCGGCGCGCTCCGTGACGTACTCTGGGCGCGCCGCCGCGGTGCGTGCTGGGTGCGGTGGCGGTAGGACCATGGCGAGCGATTTCTACCTCCGCTACTACGTGGGGCACAAGGGCAAATTCGGCCACGAGTTCCTCGAGTTCGAGTTCCGTCCCGACGGTGAGAAGCCGGGCGGGACCGGGGTGGCGGGAGGGAGAAAAGGAGGAGGAGCGGGGGCGCGGCGGAGGCCGCTTTCCGCTGCCGGGAGGCCGCGGGGCCGGGCTGGGGCCCGCTCGCCCAGTGCTGTCCCGGGAGCGATTTAACGCCGCCGTGTTTCCCTCAGGGAAGCTGCGTTACGCGAACAACAGCAACTACAAGAACGATGTGATGATCCGGAAAGAGGTACGGGGAAGGCGGCGGGGGGCGTGTGGTGCTGCGGGGCTGGCCCGGAGCGGGGCTGGAGGCGCGGCCGTTCACACCGGGGTGCCGTTCGCAGGCTTATGTGCACAAGAGTGTAATGGAGGAGCTGAAGCGGATCATCGACGACAGCGAGATCACGAAAGAAGACGATGCGCTGTGGCCGCCTCCCGACAGAGTGGGCCGGCAGGTTGGTGTAAGGGGTTGGGGGGGGCTTTGCTAATTGTTGATGGATTCATTACATGTTAGCTCATTAGCAGCATAACGGCACTGTCTTATTTCTAGACAAGAAGGAAACAAAAGCTATTTTAAGACCTGAGTAGTGCCCTAGTAACAACTTACTCATGAGAGTTAATGATTCATTCAGTACCTCTGTAATAAAAGTGGAAAAGGTGTTATCTACTGAAGTATTTCTATCATAACAATTAATAAAAATGCTGTAAGAAGTTTCTACCATGAGAAGTAATTTGACTTTCGACAATCTCTTCTTTTTCAGGAGCTTGAAATAGTAATCGGTGATGAGCACATCTCCTTTACCACGTCAAAAATTGGTTCCCTCATTGATGTAAATCAATCCAAGTACGTAGTCTGGGTTTTTTTTTATGTTATTTTTCTCTTTAATGACTCGATTACAGCTTGGTGGTTATTAGCTATTTATATTTCATATTGTTTCAAAGTACAATTGGGTACTTCCTGGGGGCACAAGTGCTTTGTGTTCCATTGTAATGTACCAGACACTTTGAGACTGTGGCATTAGGTTCTATTTTTCAAAGTCTCCAAGCAGCAAATCTTCCTGCAGGAACCCACCAGGTGTATTTGGAGCCTGAGCTCTACTGTCATGGTCACTGTAAAGTCTCTGGAAGAGCCAACACTTGTGTGTGCCACCTAAGCTGGAAAGCTGTCATGGTTTGTAAACCTGAAGTAACATTACTACTTGCTTTATTGACAAAAGATGCACGTTTTGTCAAAGCTTAAAACTTGCAGACTCGGATTGTGGACTGTTTATCAACCCATGCAGGATGAAACGAATGTCTGAGATATCCTCTGAAAAGTCTCCTGTAGGCTTTAGGGTTTTTTTTTTTAAATAAGTTAGTTCTGTGAACTGCTCTCTTAAAGCATTGGTCTAACTTGTTTTTCTTTCTTCTGTTGTGCACTGCAGGGATCCAGAAGGCTTGAGAGTGTTCTACTACCTGGTCCAGGACCTTAAGTGTCTAGTCTTCAGCCTTATTGGACTGCACTTCAAGATTAAGCCAATTTAAGTCAAACATAAATTTGTATTGCAGTATCTGTACTGGGGGGAGGGAGGGAATGCTGTTTCAATTTTTGACTATTTCTGGGTTGAAGCTTTTATGTATAGTTAGTTTTGTTTTGTTTTGTTTTTTTTCTACAAACTGTCAGTGACCGTCTTAATAAAATGGCGAGATCTGTATTTTTAATTTAGAAGCTCTGCTGAGAAAGTGATTTTTCAACTCTTCTCTGCATCATGATGTTTTGCTTCAGTTGTGTTTCTCTCTACCTGTACAGCAGTGGAAAGTGAATTTCAGCCTGGTTGTGTGAAATGACCTTTGCCAGCTGTCAGAATAATCTGTTGACCAGCTCAAAACAACAAAGAAAGGTTGAACCAGATGATTATGGAGATCTCTTCCAAGCGGGAAACCTTAGGCCAGGGCTGTGCACATGATAACCACTTACAGAAAAGACACCATCTGCTTCCAAACAACCTGCAGCTGCAATTACCTGTTTGCCTTCAGAGAAGAGGTTGCGGGTCCATCCAGGACCTTCACCAATGCTCCATCCAGCTTTAGAATAACTGAAATTAAGAGCTGTGTAGAATGTATTTAGCTCAGTTGTAGACTGGCAGAATTGATGGACTCCAAGGACTGAAGATGTCTCCATTTCAATATAGTTGTAGACCCCCAGAGAGGTTGAAGGCTCCTTGCAGGCTCTGAGGGAGCTTCTCCACAGCTCTGCCAACCTCACGCGTTGATTATTCTAACAGCTCTTCCTGGGTCTTTTTCTAAATCAGTATCCGCTGCAATTAAAAAAGAACTATTGTTAAATTACTTTTCTAAAGTGAAAAACACATCCCCTGTACCAGGCCAGCACCTCCTGCCTCCCTCCCCTCCTTAGAGGTACCTTTCCCCCTGCTCTCTCCCTATATGGCTGCGCTTCCCCACCGCACCTCCGCTTCCCTTCCCTTTTCCTAACCGTTCCTTCCACTGCCGGGGACCAAGCCCGACCCGATTCGCCGTTCCTGCTCCCGGGGCCGGTCCCGGACGCGACCCATCCCGCCCGCCGCTCCTCCCTCACCCTGCCGGCCGTAGGGCGGTGACGGGCCACGCCGCCGGGTGCCATCTTGAGTGAGGGCAGCGCCGGCCTCTTGGTGGCTTCAGCGCCGCAAAGAGCAGCAGGAAGCGGCCGCCAGCTTGGCTGTGGGTACCGGGGGAAAGTAAACACCGACCGAACCCAGCGCTGGAAGAGGGGAGGAGAGGATCGAACCCAGCACCTGCCGCCACCAGTGTTGAGCGGGGTGGGCAGGAGAGCCACGACAGGTCGGCAGCGGCCCCGTGAGGTAGCGGGCACCCTGCGAGGCCATGGGGGTAGGTAGGAGCGAGGGGAGCTGAGCGGAGGCGAGGGGGGGCGAGCGGAGCTGAGGCCTCTCTCGCCGCCTCTCCCTTGCAGAGGATCGGGCTGCAGCTGTGCGCCACGTTGGAGAACATCACCGGGCTGCGGGCCGCGGGCGAGGATTTCCGGTGGTACCTCAAGGTGCGGGGCGCAGGGAGCTGAGACGGGCCGTGCCGGGCGAGGGGAGCCTGTGGGACCGCCCGAAGGGGCAACCGGGGAGACCCATAGAATCATAGAGGTGGAAAGGGACCTTCAAAGGCCACCTAATCCAGCTCCCTGCAGTGACAAGGACATCCTGCGCTAGATGAGATCTGAGAAGCAGTTCTTTGCTGGGAGGGGGGTGGGTTCATTGCCCAGGGGTGCTATGGCTGCCCCTGCCCTGGAGGGGTTCAAGACTAGGTTGGATGATGGGGCTTGGAGTGACCTGGTCTTATGGGAGGTGTCCCTGCCCATGGCAGGGGGGTTGGAACTCAGTGATCTATAAGGTCCCTTACAACCCAAACCATTCTATGATCATTCTATGAGGCTGCTCAGAGCCTCAGCAAGCCTGGTCTTGGATATCTCCAGGCTTGATGGGGCTTTCACCACCTCTCTGGGCAACCTGATCAGTGTCTCACCACTCTCATGGTGAGGAACATCACCTGCCTCTGGCTCCTCTCACCTGGGAAACTGGGGGATGGTGGACCTGGAGGGCTCACGTCAGCTCCTGCAGCTTTTTAATGCTTGGTCATTGCCAGCTTTAAATGCTCTGCTTTGGGTTTCTTTTTCAGCTGAAATGTGGGAACTGTGGAGAAGTTTCTGAGAAGTGGCAGTACCTTCGCCTGATGGTGTGTGTCCCTGTCACAACCTGCATCAGAACAGCAATGAGGAATCAAACCTGCCCCTTACACACAAGGGATAGTAGCAGCAGGGATGTGACCACTTGCACTTCAGATGAGAGTATTATAATAGCTATATGGACTCAGAAAATGCTGCCATATTCCCTATTAAAAATTATTATTGAGTTGTTGGTTGAAATGTGCCACTGCAGTGGTGAGAAAGTATTTAGGCCTGCTTTGAAAAGCTGCCTTTCTGTAAAAACTTAATCTCAAGACAAATTTTGAAGTGCCAGTAGATATATAGCTCAGTTGGGAGAGCACTGCACTCCTAATCTGAGGGTCAGGGGTTCGAGTCCCCATCCAGGTATGAGGCTTGTCAGAGTTGGGCTGATGGTTGGACTAGATGATCTGAAAGGTCTCTTCCAACCTAGATGACTATGACTATATTTCTCTAATGCTGATGGTTTCTTTTTAGAGATGAGTCTTTTAGAGAAGACTCATTCAAGTTGAGTTAAATGTACTAAATTAGCACTGAACCTGAAAAAGCAAGAGAAGATTTGTCAGGGGTAAGAAAAGGTTCTGTCACCCTTTTTTGTTGCATATTACTGAGGGCTAAGAATGTATTTTGAGGAACTAATGCAACATACCCATATGGGCAAGTCATAACTGTCCATTATTCAGCACTTTAAGTCTAGAACAGAATAATCACAGCTTTTTGAATTACAGATCTCAGCAATTTTTAAAACCCAGTTGCAATATGCTGAAAAAGTTAAAGACCATTGTAAAAACTGCTTTACCTTTGCAGAAGTTTCCAGGGGCTCAGCTGGAATGCAGTTAAAAATGATGACTCTCTTGTCATGGTTTTTAGGACAGTGCTCCCCTGAAAGGAGGCCGAGGAAGTGCCACAATGGTGCAGAAATGCAAGCTGTGCTCCAGGGAGAATTCCATCGGTACGTGCTTAGAAATTTAAGAGGCATCACCCATCTTAGATTTTTTTCTCCTGAGTTTATTTCTGAGTCCCCCTTTTTGCCTGATGCTGTCAGGACCAGCCCATTAGGGGTTTTTTTCCTTCATGTGCTGGTGCTTGAGTTCACAACAGGAACATACTTGACATCATACTCAGGAAGGAGACAACAAGGCCTCCTGGGGAGTTGAGGTTTCTGCATGAACAAAACTCATCCAAAATGTCATTTTATGAGAGCATGTTACAGTTTTTACATTGGAAAGGTAACAAAATGATGCCATGTGAACTTCTCAGGAGAAATGAGAACAATTGAAATCTGCCTTTTGAGGGCCAGCTGCAGGAACTGTTTTGTTACTTTGTTTCATTCACTTTGTATAAGAAAATGTATTTCTGTAATTAAATTGTTGATGTAAATATTCTGAAATGAATCTGAAGATGTGATGCCACTCATTCTTACACTTTTGATATTTCTTTTAGATATTTTAAGTCAGACAATCAAACCTTACAACGTAAGTTTGCTTTCTCTTTTTATGTAACAAGTGAAACAAAAATAAGCATTAATAATGTTTTGAAGGTTTGCTTTATCATCACATTCCTCTCCTAAGAGCACAAAAAGTTGGTCTTGTTCTCTGTCTGTGCTCAATTTGCTAAGCAAAACACAAAACTCTATCACTCAAGTTAGAGGTAGTGATGTGATGCCCCTATTGCTTTCCTTTTGAAAGCTTCCATGTGGCAGATTAGGAAATTCTAGTTAATGAGCTCCTATTAAATGAGCCCTAGAATTTTGCTGTCACTTGGGACAGCAAGAGTTGATGGGACTGCCTTGAGAGCAGTTCGTTCCCAGACTAATGCTTGTCACCATCTTCCTCTATTAGATGAAAACTAATGTTGTCCTGACTTGATTACAGGCTGAAGACAGTGAGAAATTCAAAACCATAGTGGAGTTTGAATGCAGAGGTCTGGAACCAGTTGACTTTCAACCACAGGTAAGTTCTTATTTGTGATTTAAGAGCAGTTCTTGCAGTGTTTCCTTAAATTTTATCACTCTAGAGCGATAGAATATACATTATTGCTCTGCCTGGAATGTCCCAGACCTCCCTGGCTGTACATTTTCTCCATTGCTCCTCTTACTCCCAAAATACCCCAGAGCCACAGGCAGCAAACATTAACAAACACTGTTACTCTGATAAAAAACTGGAGATCAACAGCAGTTGAAGACTGTCCAGAGTTACAGGATTTCTTCAGCCAGTATCCCATGGTTCATTTGCTTGTGCATGGTCATGCTGCAGGCCTGCTAACTCCCTGCTATATTTAGCCTATTATTCTAGTTGGATTAGGTGCAAATAGACTGATAAATATAAACCTGCCTTATCCTTCCCTCAGACTGTGACGATGTGCTAAGAAACAGACCAAACAAGCTGATCCTACAAAGAATTCAGTATAAAATTACCACTGCAGCATGCTACAGCAGAGCTTTTATCCTATTACTTGTTTACATGAAGCCCACTGTTTTGAGGAACAGAGATGTTACTTGTTTATTCCTTTGGAAAGCTTTGCAGCCAGAACTTGCTCTTGAAGAAAAATCTATGAGGAACTACAAAATGGATGTGAATTTGTTTTTTATCTCCAGAACAAGGACTTTGCACCCATGCTAAGGCTTTTAATTTGATATTCTCAAAGTCTGGTCTATGTTCTTTATTGCATTTTACTCTTAAATCCCTGAGCAGGTATTTAATTGAATTTTGTGATGCCTAAATGGGCAAAAACAGACTTCTGTAGTTCCAAATAATTCTATAAATTGCTTTTTATATTTTACATGATCCAAGCCAGTGTGGTTTCTCCTCAACCTTGGATCTGGCTTTCAATTAGCACCAAACAGGACAGTCCATAGCATTACCTTATTTTCTTTGTGATTTTTAATGGATGTTTTTAATGGATGTAGTACACTCATTCTAATATTTCCATACCTTTTCAAATTACAGTAGTTTTTTCCAAAAATCCATTTGAGTCTGAAAGAAAAGGTATCCTTTGATTGTCTGGTAAAAACTCTCTTTCTCATACCCAGCAAAAAATTCAAACTAGGTATTTATAATGGGCAAGGACAATTTTTTCCCCTCTATTACTTATATTTGTTAATTAATGTGCTTACGTAGATACATCTACTGCAAATCTAATACATTATTTTTTATTTGAGCGTTGTTCAGCTGCTTTGCTTTCCTTGTCCCTCCAATAAAGGCTTCAGCTAAAAAAATGGAATTTTCTTGCTAACATTTCCCTTAAACCTTCTTAAGCTTCTATGCTTTGTGGCACAACCAACAGTTTTGTTTGCAGCAGAAGTGTGACATACCTCTGTGGTGAAGGCAGCCTGGGGGTTTGGTTCTTTATAGTGTGTTCATGCTTCAACCGCTGGTCCTTCTCTGGTCAGCAGAGGGCAGTGGAGCCCCTGCACGTCCTTGTCCCTTGGGCGGAGGTTTCACCAGTCTCTGCCCTGACACCAAAGCTGGAAGAACCCGAGTCCTGCAGACTGTCTGTCTGGTGCAGAACGTGTTGCAGCGATTTATTACTTTCTTGGTATGGTTTACTCTCAAAAACTTATTGCAAATGTTTTTGCAGGCTGGGTTTGTTGCTGAAGGTGCGGAATCTGGTACACCTTTCAATGACATCAACTTGCTAGAAAAGGTATGTTCTCTTAGTTACATTAGTAAATCTAATCAACTAGCTTTCGCTAGTCCAAAATACACACCTAGCACATGTGAGAGACAAGATTGCTCTTTCATGCAGGGAAGGTCACAGCTGGAGAGAGAAACTATGTCAGCTATGGATAACCAGCATCGTAACAGTGTCATTTTGGACATGTGCTTTTTATAGCTCAGCAGCAAACAGAGGCAGAAATTAGAAATCCAACGTCTCTTTTAACTCACTCAGGGATTCCAGAGAGCAAACACACAGAATGGCTGGGATTATTCAGAGTGGTGAATTCATTTTTCTAGGAAAGTGCCTACATTTGTTCTTGTGAAGAGATTAAAAAGTAATATAAAAGACACTGTCCTTCAAAGCTCAGAGTAACAACTCCAGCACTGCAGATCTTCGTTGGCTGCCAGCAAGGATCTCAAGGTCAAATCGGTTCCCCTGTATCCTACTTGGCAGGGATCTACTTGTCTGCTTACCCACCTGACCAGGGTATTGTAAATGATAGATAATCCTTTCATCTGCCTGGCTGTTGTCTACTATAGGATGTAGACTATATATGAATTTTTTTTTTTTAAATCATTAAAATAAAAGCACTGCAGCTGAAGCTCAGGTGATTTCAGGTCAACACTCTCACTTCTCTCAGGTATCAGTCATAGCTTAGTGACTGCACAGTGCTCTCTCCACAGAAATCCAACATCTACTCTGAGTAAGGTTTAGGTTCAGCTTGCAATAGCATCTAAATCACAGGCTGGAATTCATTCTGTCTTTTGTGACTAATAAGGTGAAATCTTATTTACCACAGGATTGGAATGACTATGATGAAAAGACAAAGGAGTCTGTTGGAATCTATGAAGTTACTCACAAATTTGTGAAATGCTGAAGTTCATGTCCCTAATAAACCTTCAGATGCTTACTGATGGAGGAGCTGGAACCATCAGAGACTCAGTTCCTTTGCAGTTTCTTTTCACATGGCTATACTGCAGAAATGAAAACCTAAGTTGTACACTATCCCTGGGATGTCCTAATAAAATATTTTCCACAAAACACTCTGAGATGGCCTCAGTACAAACTGAATCACAAAAAAAGGCAGGTTATTGCACAGATTTCAGATCTGAAGGGGAGAGACAACCCTGCAGCACGCTTCCAGCAGTAGGCTTTTTAAACTTTGTAAGAAACATCAGCTAATGATAAAGGAAGTACGTGTTCTGTCTAATTTTGATATGGCAATAAAAGAACCTTGAGGTTATTAATAGATACCTTTATTACAATAGTATTTTCTAGTCAATTTAACAGCACAGTTGGTGACTGCAGGTTACTTAGAGCCTCCCACTTCATTTTTTGTTTCTCAAAAAGCTGCTACTGTGGAAAGGCTTCAAGCAGTTGAGGCACAATGAGTTTTGGTATTAATTCAAGTTTCAAGAGAGAAGTGAGTCTGACAAGTCAGCAATCACTACCACAGAGTGCAAATGTAACCACTTCATCAAATTTTAAAATACTGCATATGGTAGTTCTTTACAATCAGTTTCAGAGGGGCATCACAGTGCTGTTGTCTGTTCCAGCATCCATGGAACACAGATGTTCTGAGTCCACCAACTCAGCAACAACTCATTTTCTTTTAAATAATGTGCTTATAGAACATGTGGAACAGATCGATCTCTCAATTTTGACATCAGGAATATCTGTGTTTTCTGAAACATGCATTCGAGGTCTGCACTTGATTTCTTTAAAATAGATCAAAATTTCACAGTGAATCTGACAGTATTTGAGTTTAAGGAAGATAAATGAAGCCAATTAAGCTGGGCAGCCTCAGCCACACTGAACATCAATTCGTGAATGGGTTTAACAATTTGGCATTTTGCAGTGCGGCTTTATATTTTCTGATATTTTCATGCCTAATTACTGATTTTCTTGCCCTTTAAAACATTAAAGATATCTTCTAGTGACTTGTATATACACTGAAGGTATTCTTTACCATTTCTAGTTGGATAAGAGGAGACATTACAGCCTATCCAATCGTCATGTACTGAATATGCTACTCCAAAGCCATCGGCCACCACGGGGCCAAACCCTCCTAACTGCACAGCTGGGCTGACCAAGGTGCTTGTAGAAATGATGTTGTGATTAATCCCAGCATAGGCTTTGTCTTGATAGAAATCAGGCAGTGCCATACCTTTGGATGAGGCTAAATAGCGCAAGCCAAAGAGATGCCGGTCAAACCCCTGACCTGTTAAAATAAAACAACGAGAGATCTGTTAGAGAGATGACTGATTTTTGTGGGAAGCAAACTCAAGTTGTTCACATGAGGGTGATAAGACACTGGAGCAGGTTGTACAGAGAGGTGGTGGAGGCCTCATCCCTGAAGACATCCAAGGCCAGGCTTGCTGAGACACTGAGCAGCCTCATCTCGTGCAGGATGTCCCTGCTTACTGCAGAGGCTTGGATTAGATGGCCATGAAGGTCCCTTCCAACTCTATTTCTAAGATTTTGACATCACATCATTTTCCAGACATCAAATATGACATCTATAGAACTGGGGTTTATTTTCTTACTTTAGGAATTATTCTTTAAAACCCAGATATTTGTAATTATATATGGATGAGGGCTTGCTGATTTACTCCCTGCCTCAGCCTCAGGAATCACGAGAGAGATGTTTGCAGTCTATTTTAATAATACACCACATTCTTTGATTAACTACTTATGTGAACATACATGTGTTGTTTAAAACAGAGAAAGGTTTTCCTAAAATTTGTAAATCTGGAGAGGAAAAGGATCTTGTATCAACAGAATGAGACAAATTTCAGACTCCATGGGGTAATATTCAACAGTCAATTTAACACAAGTTACACTTTTGGGACAGACAATCCAAAAGAAAACATTCAGAAAATTAACAGTAGTATCACAGCTAAAGAATCATTTTGATTTGGAAGACATAAGAGCCTTTAAGAGCAGGGATAAGATAGTAACTTCTCAGACATAGTTCTTGGTTGCCTTGGGGAGTATAATACACACTAAGCATCCATCAATCTTCAAACAGATCAGCTGCTGTTTGGACAAAAACTGAAGTACAAAAGATTCCCAACACATAACCAGTGAGGTGGGAAGCACAGGGGCTTTCTACTCCATTGAGAAACAAATCCCAGAAAAAGCAATTTAAACCACAGCCTTCTGCTACTGGTTTTGTCAAGTTCACACTAATATTAAACCTCCCTCAAAATCAGCTTACTTGGTGTGAAGTAAATGTTTACAGCAACCTTAACAGGCATTTAGTACAAGAGTGTTTGATACATTCCTACTTACCCATAGCAGCCTCTTTTGTCAAACGGCCATGGTATTTTGAACACTCCTCTATCAGCTTCTGAAGCTCCTCTGTGCTGTGCTTGGATGCTTCCTTGACAAAAGCTTCTGAGCATCTCTTTGTGTGGATGGAGGCAGGACGAATGGTTTCTGTACGTCCGTGTTTGAAAGCTGCAGTACTACAGGACTCGTAAGTAGCAACAGTCTGATTGTACAGCCGAAAGAAAGCCATCTGGAAGGCAAGCTGAGCCACAGCATCTGGGCTCACCTTCTTCTGCTTTAGAAGATCCTTGCCCCCCTCGTGGAACTGAATCATATTAAGAGACAGTGCTTCTACACTGGCATCAAATTTCTGCTTGGCTTTTGTAATCCCTGCTTTTATGGCATCGTTCAGCTTAAAGTCAAGTTTCTGCACGGCTCTAGAAGAGTCTACTGAAGCAGGCTGGGACTGAGGGCTGATGGCTGGTGCCTTGGTGCTATCTTTAAAAACCTCATTCTGGAACCTGAGCACAGCCACCCCATCTCCCCAGGAATGCTCAAAATTAACTCCTGCATTGCCATCCTTAGCTATAATGAGATTAAAGGATTTGTCATACCAGCGGTTAGCACCATCTCCATGCAGCATAGTGTGGGCCAAGTGCACCAAGTCTTTCACAGGAACATCATCTAAACTCAAACAAAATACAGCAGAGTCTACATTCTGAAGAGCTTCTTCATTGCCATTATCCAGTAGATTCTTTCTCAGCGACGCCCACGTATCTCTGTTCTCACTGGAGAGGTAGCCAAGAGGAAAGGCCGGGGCTGGGCTGCTGTCATTAAGGATGTATTTCAAGTGTGCTTGTATTTCTGAAGGTTTCAGAATATTTCCATCTTTATCAAGAACATCAAATATATAAAAATTCCCATTTCTCAGTACCAGTAAATGCTTTGCCTTTTCATCTGTATAAAGCTCATCTCTGTCAGGTTTAGGCAGACGTGTAGAATTGAAAAGCCTGAAGTACTGAGACATATCTAGGGGATATGCGTTCACCATGTAGGCACCAAACCAAGAAATTGAGGAAGGCACAAATCGGATAATTTTTTTAAAGATCTCAGTGTCACTTTTTTCTGGATTGAGGTGAAAAACCTCTGGTTCAAGATAACCAGCCCTGAAAGTCTTCATAAAACGCAGAGCAGAAACCGTCAAGTTCGTTGCTCGTATGAGCTGATCATTATATTCAGATTTCGGATCAGGATTAAAAGACATAAATGCATTAAAATTCAGAACAACGGGTTCACGTGCTTTTAGGTACATGTCAAACCAGGGACCTGAAAATGGAGAGTTGAAAAATAGGTCAGCACATAAAAGCAGCTTACTGAGCCTGACCAGAGCTTCGTGTAGTCAATGTGCTGCCTCCAACAGTGATTATGAATGAACAAACACCTCTTGAAATGAGTAGGAACAAGGCAAACACGTGGAGAAATTCCACCAAGGATTCTCCCAAGAAGGGATTTGTTGGCTAATTGTAAAAATACAGTGTGTGGAGCAATCCCTATCAAGAGCATCAATGTCAGCAGCAAAGAGGGCCAATTTCCATGTTTTCTATATGGCTCAGTGACAGACCATAACTCCCACCACATCCAAAGCAGCTTCCCAGCACTGTATTTTGGTGTACACTGGAATGGAATATGCCTCTACCTATTCTTATGCTTCTAATTTGTACAACTCTCTGCCACTAAGGGCAAGCTCCTGCTTAGAACTACCTTTATTTCTGATCCAGTGTTTCCCTCATTGCTGGCAGCATTCCTCTATGTTTCACATTTCTACCTCCTTCCTTTTTCTGTCCACCAAAATAAAAAGCACAGGCCCAAACTCTTGAACATGATACATTTACACACTGGTCTCTCAAGCTGGCAAAAAGAGGAGGTTAGAGGGGACCTCAAGGTTATTCTTCTAGGCTCAGAACTACTTTCAGAAAGTAGAATTGTATTTGATATCCATAAGGTGTTTTAGACAACCTGTCAGTATAACAAGCAGCATGAATATGACCCAAAGTGCTTGAGAAAACAAAGAGAATCATAGCTCTAAAAATTAGTCACCTGCCTATGAGTAA
The DNA here is from genome assembly GCA_013400935.1 of Turnix velox. NCBI lineage: Eukaryota > Metazoa > Chordata > Aves > Charadriiformes > Turnicidae > Turnix > Turnix velox. Next base: position 24,337 of record VZTY01023905.1, on the reverse strand, counting down.
TCAAAAATCCAGAGGGTGTGCACAGAGAAGGCATTTTTAAAGTAGGTTCTACTTCATCATCATAAACCAAGTGCAAACTCAGTAAGTTCTGGTATTACACCCTGACTGGATGCAGACCAAGGAAGAAAGCACACACCAGCTTCACCTCAAGGCAGCCAAAGTATTTTAAATTATTATTACAAGTAGAACCTTCTAGCTGGGCTGTAAGAAGGGCAATGGATAACACAAGGATCTAAATTACAACTTGAAATCCAGGACCCCACAGATGAGTAACTACCCATCACCTACAGTCTTAAAACCACATCATCAGCACCACCTAGCCTTTTTAACCTTGGACCTGGAAGTCCAAGGTGGAGACAACATGCTTCAAACCAATCTGAAGTGGAACAGGTCTTTTATGAGGTCTAAAAAATAATAATAACTAAACAAAAAGGGATCCAGACAGCCCACAGTTCACAGGCACAAAACAGCACATTAGTTAGATTTAACAAACACCACAAAGACACCAGCTAAACCCCAAGATGTTCAAAGTAAATGCAGAGAAAAAGATAACAAAACAAACAGCACCTTTTGTGAAATAATCTGGTATTCCCTATGGAATCTGTAGTAGCTAAACAGACAGCAAGGACAGAAGCATATTCAGGCAACAAGCAAACTTGTACTTCATGGGTATTTGAGTACCTCCACCTCTGCTGCTACACACCAAGTAACCTAGTACCTTCATAAGCATATACCTATAGTTGGAGGTCAAGGGAAGCAATAATAAGGAAAAACAATAAAAAGCTATATGCATACTTTTACTCTCTTAGAGTGTTTATTCTCTTCTTCCTCTTCCCGTGACTCCTTTTGATTTCCTCTTTGGAAGAATAAGGATTTATAGTCTTGGGAGGGTTTAAAGCCCAGAGCACTGACCACTTCTGCCTTCCACCCCTCACAGTTCAGTTTTCTGTCTAGATAACTTGGAATTATTTGAAAATTGTCTTAGTTTCCTTCAGGTAGTTTAAGCTGCTCTATTAACCTAAACACAGCAACGAAAAAAGGAAAAAGGCCATAAACTCAAATTTAAATACAGTAACTCATGAAACAGTACATTTCTCCAGTGTTCATTTACCCAGACTTCTGGTAAGCACTCTTCTTTCACCAAACTCAGAATCTGTTGACATGGGTAGTATCTGTTATTCAAAGTTTACATAGTAGAGAACTTTAGCTTCAGCCTATTTTATCTGTAGCATTATAAGCTGTGGCCAACATACCTGTGATATAACTAGTGTGCTTGTTCTGGTTGTCCTGAGCCACCAGCTGCTCATGCAGCTCTCGTCCAACTCCCTTTTCAAACTGATGAGCAAGTTCTTCAGTTTTCCTACAGCAATCAGGAAAAAGCAAAAGGCTGTCAAAAATCACAACCCTTACATGTAACACTTGGCTTTGAAGCTGCAATACACCTAGTTTGTGTGTCCATACCTGAACTGGTCATCATTTAAAAGCGGTTTCTGGGCATTCAAGTATCTTTTAATTGTATCCTCTAGTTTGGGAACAGGCAGCCTGAAAGAATGGGAGCACAGAGACATGCACTTTGTGAGCAATGGCAATAACAAGTCTGTTTCTTGTACAGCTGTATCCCTTTGGCTCCCTCCTCCCTATCTTCCCGTATACTCCATATTACCCAAACAGCTCAAAGCTTCCTGTGGAAGACAAGAAAAAAGGGAACAGATGTACAAATGTCACCACTCCATAAGGATATTAGAAAACAAGACAGAAGCCAACATGACTGCCTTGTTACAAAGGTATTGCAGTGGAGGGTCTCAACACCTTACAGGGAATCCAACAGCATGACCCTTTGCAAGGAGAATCTGCTATTTAGGTTTCATTCGGCACAGCCGGAGCGACACATCTCTTCCTCAGCTCCCGGCCAGGATCTCTGCCTAAGCACGAAAACACTCCTTTTACTCTAAAATAACCCTTTTACACTCACGGGGGCAACTCTGCAATCTGAAGGGATGTTTCAGTAGTAGATCTATAGTCATACTGACGCTTATAAACCTTGTCCCAGGCTGGACAAGGCACTGAGCCACCCGATCTAGTAAGTCTCTGTCAGTGGCAGGGGGATTGGAACTAGATGATCTTTACGTTCCCTTCCAATCCAAACTATTCTATGATTCTATAAAATCACTGCCTTCCACTGCGATTTAGGCAGAGCACGTCCAAGAGGTGAGCGAGCGGCTTGTCCTCTCCTCTTCCCTCTCCTCACAGGACGGCCCGCGGCCACACGGCCGCCTGCCGCCAACACCGGCCTCTCCCCGCATCCCCTCAGAGCCCTGTGCGCCCGCCCCGGGGCCGGGAATCCCGCAGGACGCCCACTAAAGACCCAGTCCCGGTCCCAGTCCCGGTCCCTGCCCGGCGGCGCTTCAGGAAGCCACGGGACGCGCTGTCCGAGAGGGCCCGGCGGGCGCAGCCGGAAGCGGAGCCGCGGCCCGGCCGTACCTGGGCAGGCTCTTCTGGTAGTGCATGGTGGGCACGACGCTGCGGTGCAGGTACTCGGTGGCGCCCGCCGAGCTATAGCCCCGCCGCCAGCCCCCCGCCACCGCCGCTGCACGCCGCAACACCAACTGCCGCCGCGCCGCCATGATGCCCGCCTCACAGCACGCCAAGCACCGCCCACAACGCTCCCCTCGTCGCGGCCCCGAGCCCAGCCGGCCCCGGTGGGGACGGGCTCACAAGGCTGCGGTTGGAACGGGCTCACAGTGCTCGGCGGCGAAGGCTCGGCAGGTGGCGGCGCCTTCACACCGGAGGGAGCGGGGTGGGTTCCCTACAGCCGCCCCCCACCGCACCGGAGGGGATCCCGCTGGCTCCACTCTGCTCGGGCCGCGGGAGGCGGAGCGTAGAAGTGGGCGAGGTTTCAGGAAGCATTTTTAATTCATTATTTAATGTGGAGAGTGTATTTGATGCGTAGCAAAGTTACCTGGTACAGGGAGATGGCTGGAGTGGGATGGTGCAGCGTTAGCTCAGTCCTGCTCTACACACCCAATAATAAAAATTTCTCATTTTAATAGTTTTAGTTCAGTACATAGTTCAGCACTTCCTGACTTCACAGGATTCTTCTTTTTTTAACATGTGTCCATCTGTCTTGTTGACCACATCCTGCCTCCAAAGAGAACACGTTAATCACTCATGAACTTTTTTACATCATAATAAATTGTATACTACAATATTCTAAACACACGGGGTTGTCGTTCTGTACAGAGTATTTTCCATAAAAATACTAAATATTCTTGGAATAAGCAAGAGAACAGGGATGAGTCTGGGGTGGAAACGTTGCTCCATGGGTGCATTTTCACGAGCACAAAAATCAGTGTGGGGCCTGAACACAGACACGGCGAAGGAAAGGAAAGCAAAGCAATCCCCAGGGCTTAGTCTGATAATCCTCTGAAAGTAAATTGGCCCTACTCTAATCAATAGAGTGGTTGGAGAAAAAGTGAAATCATTTCGCTTCCAAGGTAACAAATGACAGAGGCAGAAGGTGTGTCTGAGCGCGCTGCCATTTTCCCTTGGATGTCAAGCTGTCAGGCTGCTCACTCAGCCCTTTTTGGCCACTGAAACAAAACCACCAAGGCTGCTTTAGTTAATGAAGTCCGGTTTCACCTGGCTTGCCCTGCTGTGATAGTCCAGTTGGAAATGTTACCTGCTCTGCCCTTTAGAGGATCTGCAGGAGCGTTACTTTTACCTGTGTGAATGCATGACTCTCACTGTTCCTTTTCCAGGCTTGAATATCCAGATCCCAATCCAGGGAGAGCAATGAATGCGCTCAAACACTGTCTTTCTCCCAGGATTGTCACTTTGTTTTCAACTGGTCTCGTTTTAGAAATACTACTGCATTCTGTTCTAATTTTCCAGAGCCCCCTAATCTTCTTCCAGGGTCTTAATGATGTAGTCGATAATAGGATTGTTGGTATTAATTTGGAACAATAATGCCAGCTGCTTGCTTGGTGGCTATTGGCAGAGGGGTGACCTTGCAGGTCAGCTAAGCAGAACTGGAAGTGCTTTGATCTGATCTATACAGAGCTAGATCTGTCCACCCCAAGAAGAGGAGCCAGTGAATTCTCTCTGTCTCTCTCCATGGGATGCTGATTCTTCTCCAGAGAGCCCGGAGGACAGCATGGCAGTGGGTTTGGATGCAATCCTTGCCCGCATCAAGGATGTTTGTAAAAGGAATGGTTTGCTCATCCTCTCGGTGCTGTCGGTCACCATTGGCTGTCTGCTGGGATTCTTCCTGAGGACCAGGCGGCTCTCCCAGCAGGTACGTGTGGCGCAGACGGGTTTCACTGCACAGAAAATACCCTCCTTATGTAACAAAAGACACAGCAACTTGTGGGACTTTGGGACTGGACTGCTAAGATATAAAAAGCACGTGTGTGTTTAATTTAGCTCCTTTTGTTTGTTAATCTACACCGTTCTTTGACTCCTTTTACTCATTCTCAAACAATACGCTTGCAAAGTCTCAGACACTCAGTGAGTCTGGCATAAGCACATTATAGTGTTCCAAGCGTGGATAATAATAGTGGGTGGCTGTTTAAGTCAGATGAAATGCAGCATCTAATATAGACCTGTTAAAAGCTGGACATGCAATATATTAATTGGATTTTATATTACCTTGCAACATGTCTGTCAGAAGAAGACACCAGGAGGATTTTTCAGCAGCAGCCACACAGATGATTGATTGTATTACACCAATGGTGCTTCGTATTGATAAATTTGAGGTTTTTCATCATTATCAGAGCATGTTGTTGAAGTCACTTGGGGATTTCTCCTCCAGCACACTTCAGCTGAGCTCTTTGCAGGCGCTTATTTCTTTCTGCTGTGTGAGACAAAACAGAGAGGGCCATAAATCACCTGAGCACAAAATACTCATCTCAGTTAAAAATATGGCACTTAGTTAATATGAGTAAACTGAAGCAATTCCTCATTCTGCTGCTGCTAACTGCAGTCTGGCCATCTTTTATGCCCAGGTGAACATTTAGCAAAACAAACACAATGCAGAATGAAGGGATTATTCAGGGCAACATGTTAGCACTAGTCCCAAGAGACAGCATAGTTAATTTTTGTCTTCCTTTGGAAAGATTTTGTTGATTTACAACACAATATGAAATCTAATTAATTTCAAAACTATCTTTTTAATTCTATTCTCTCTGCCACCTTATATACAAAAGCTGCAGATTTGACCAGTGTTGCCTGAGCCACAGCTCTAGCAAGACTCACAAAGACCATCAGTCTTTACCTCATAATAATGAGCATCTCTCCATGTGTTTCTAGGAAATTAGTTATTTCCAGTTTCCTGGTGAGTTGCTGATGAGGATGCTGAAAATGCTTATTCTCCCACTGGTTGTCTCAAGGTAAGCAAGGCCAATGATTGTGCCGATAACTTTTTACATTTCCTAAATGAGTCATGGCATCACCTCTATTTTGTCTTTAAGTGAATTAATGTCAAAGTGGCAAGACCATTACTGACTGCTTTATATTCATATTTATTATAGTGGAGCTATGAACATACTTGGAAATCAATAGGAACATTTGTACAATAACTCATATAAGTATTACTTTCTCAAAAACTCACATTGTTTTCTTTTAAATTTATGTTTTCTTCTTTCCTTGTAACGGGAGGATTTTCCCCTTCATGCTAACTACAAGTTAAATATATGGAATAAGTAATGCACCTTATCAAAAAGCCTACCTTAAATCTGAACAATTGGAATAAGACATCATTCAGATGAAAAAGTGCTGTTAATTCATAGCCTTCTGCAGTATTTTGAGAGATGTGCTGTAGTGTGATGAATACTAGAAAAAACCAGGGTGCCTCCAGTGAAGTAAGGGTTTGTACCTGGCTTCAGCTGGAAGTGAAAGTGACTTCTTAGTACATTAAAGGAGGAACCTTTAGTGGTGCCACCTTATTGGTGTCAGAATTACTGATCTAGATCCTAGTGCCCGGTGACTGTCTTTACATAACTTAGGGGCAGTTTTTTCTCTCTTTTAAATTTGTTTTCCATCTGACTGCAGTCACAAACATCAGCTGGGTGGCCAAAAGCTGTTAGCCCAGTGCTGAGAAGGGATAGGAGAGATTGAGAGTAGCAAAACTTAGTTTACCTAACTAGATCTGTGACAAAAATCTGGTGCCTTTCCTCGAAAGCAGCAGCTTCTATAAATTAATCCGAAGGACAAAACCCATCTTTCTTTTTAACAAAAAAAAAGGAAAGTAAGTTTCTAGGCTTCAGAATGCTGAAAGCTGCTGAAAACAAACACAGCACAGTATAAATTTTGGTTCTGAATTATCTACTTTTACATCTGCCTTCTCATGGTGGTTCACAGAATGGAGGTGATTCATGGTGCTTGCATGCTGAGAACTGGCTGTAGAAGGACCTGTTTCTCTCCCATGCAGCTAGAGAGCATCAATATAAAATCTGTGAGATTTTTTTGAGAGGTGACAGGCGAGTTTTACAAGGCCAATCTGAATCTCACATGAGATGCAGTGATGCAGTAAGGACAGAAAATTGTAGGAGCTGAGTCAGCCACCCTTCCCTAAAACATACAGTCCTTTAAATCCCCTATGTATATGTATAGTTCTTTAAAATGGTTTGTAGAGATGCTGGGAGGAGAAGCAGCACAGTGGAGAAGGGCTGCACTGACACAACTTGTGATAGCTCTGGGTCACCTACTGAGCCACAGTGTTGGAACTGATGGACTCTGTCCTCTGAGGAAGAAAGAGATGAAAATTTACAGGTCTTCAAAGGAATTATCTCTCATTGTAAGACTACAGGAATCTATCTCCCTGTGTAATAATTAACCATCACTTGCTATTGCATACTGAAACTTCTGGTTTTTGCAAACAAAAATACTCTAGATATAATTGCATTCTTGTATAGTCCTTTTTTTTTTCACAAGTACAGTATGTCCCACACATATTTTTCATACCATTATTCAGCTAGTGCTCTGTGCTTTCACAGAGCATGCACACTGCAATTAATTTTCTTTGTGGATTTGGAAAATTCTCAGACTGTCCTGTGGGAGCAACAGCATTTACATTATCTTCTCAATTACTTTGTATTATTTTTTACAAAAGCCCAGGAGTGCAATACCAAGCTCTAATTTTACTCTCTTAATTGAAGGTCATGCAAGTTTGGGGTTTTTTTTCTTGAACTATGAAGTAAAATCAAAACTTATAATGAAAAGTTAAATTGAGAGAGGGTTGAAGGAGTGCAAAATACTAAGTTACTAAGTCCAGAATCTGTCTTGAAGGGTTGTGTCAGAAGTAAAAGTTGGCAAGTTTTGGCATAGAAGACTGGCAATAGCCTAGAGAATCTTGCATTTCTAGGTCACTAGCACAAATCGAACCTCAAACAGCAGTGGTGAAAATCTGTACTAGCCCTCTATTGACCTGATAGTTAGAGAATTAAAACAGGAACTTTACAGATTGTATCCCGTAAGGAGGAGAAACTGATAATACAGCTGGGTGTCTCTGACTGAAGTGTGTTCATTTTTAAAGATCCTGAATGAAAAGTAAGTCAGTTAAACATCAGGAGACTCTTTCATCAGCAAACTCTTGCAAAGAGTTCCTTGTCTGCACCAGCGTTTGGTAGTGCTGAATCCTGTACCCTGGTATCTCCTCTTACCTGGGGTCTTACTTTTTTGTTTTCCCACAGACAGAAGAGTCTTGAAAAAGCAACCACCAGTAAAACTAGACTAACAGCTAGCTTTTCAAAGTTCCTGAGCTTTTGATATGTTTTGATATGTGGACCTTCATTAAGGACAGGGGTTGATATTGTTTTAGTTACCTGGTTACATAAACAAGTTTAATAGTATCATACAATGACTCTAAAAGAAGTATATATGGGTTTCTCTCATCCTCTGCCTCAGGTTACTCCCATTCATACCTAAGTGCCTAATGTCTGAAGTTTTCTTAGTGATAACAGATACATAACAATGGATGCTGCTTCTATTAGCAACATAGAGAAAATAACAAATAGTCTGAAAGTCTCAGGAAGAGAGTGTTACAGACCCACTTTTAGGCCTTGCAGTTACCAGATGTACAGTGCTTATTGTATGTTTTAAACCTGTGACTAGTTTTAAACCTGTGACTATTAAGAACTAAGAATAGAAGCCAAATCTGAATTCACAGCTCCACATTTACACTCTGCCTGAGCTTTTAGTGCAGTTGGACAAGGAGTTGTCCTCAAGACACCTGAAAGATTCAGTTCAGGAGAGTTGCAGTTCCCCGATTCTCTCTGGGACAGAGGTCTTGATCCTCATTTGACAACTGCAATGCAAATAATTAATTTTTCTCACATATATGCAAAATGTTTCAGTAAATATCCTAGGTTTTCAAGCTGGCACATGACAGGTGAATCCCAGTGTGTCCAACCCTGTGTCCTCTGATGGCCCATGGCTTTTTAAACCATGGCCCAAGGTCTTCAGAATAACATCTGCCAATCAGCTGGCCTAAGGTCCTCAAGTTTGTTAAATCATCTTTCCTCCCATCACACGCATTTCCAGCTCAGTCTGTGTTATACCCTGCAGCCAGGAGGTGGCTCTCTCTGGAAGACTGAGGAACCACGAGTTGAGGGAGCTCATTCACACCTGCCCAGGGAGGACTTACCTTTTGTCCAAGGAGGTTTCTAATAGTGCTTGCTGCCTACCCAGACAATAATACAATCTCCACTCTCTTTCATACGGTTAGGTATAAATTTACAGACATGTATTCTCCACCTGCAGGTGATGCTTTCAGGACGTGTTGATTGGCAGATACCTCTGCATCACTTTGGGTTCTCAGCTTCTTAAATGCTTGAATTAATCTAATCTGGTACCAATATCTTTGTGCTCTGCCTGAAGCAGAGAACTGGGAGAGGATTAAACAATCAGCTTTCCCATTAATATCTTCTCACATTTTTTAAAGATAATACAATTCCTCTGTCCAAATCTGTGCCAGCAGCACCAGGGTGGGCATTGGCTTGAGCTGTGCTGGCAGGGACTGAGCCATAACTCAAGGGCTGTCACCTCCCTTTGGAGCATCTTTTGTCCTTTTGCTCATTCCCTGCCCCATTATCTTCATCCCAGTAAGCATAACTGGCTCAGCTTGTGGAGTTTTGTGTTACTGGAAGCAGATCTGCTACAGCTTCACACCTTCTCCTGACTGAGTTTTCAAAGAAGCTGCAAAATTGGAGAGGTAGTGGATGGGATGTAGTCCAGAGAAGAAACTATCCTTTCCCTTACTGCTGGAAAGGCAGGGGTGCATGGGGCAAGGGTTCTCACCCCTGCACAGTTTGACTGCATAAACCCTGTTGCTTCAAAACCCTGTTTACACCAGCTGGACTTACTGAGTTCTCCATGTCTTATATGTTTACCTATATATGCAATAGAGTATTGCACCCCTTATTTCAACACCCTCCTGGTTTATATTATTCATCTTTTATCAGGGAAAAGGGCCCAGTTTTATGAAACTGTGATTAGCAGGAAGCACTGAGACTGTTTGTGGGAAGGAGTTGTCAGGGCAGAACTGAACTGGCCAGCTGTCTGACAGGTTTCTCAGCCCACTGACTATGTCCCTTAGAAAAAGCAGTTTGTTTTGCTCAAGCTTAGGATAGTAATTACATTTGGTATTTATTTAGATGTTTAAGAAACAATGAGTAGGAGAGATCTGATCCTTTTCCATGTGCAAAATCTGTTAAAAGTTCTATATTCATTTGAAGGATCATTTGAGGGTAGTAATAAATATTTGTTACTATTGGGGTTTAAATACGACATGCTAAATATAGAGCTGTCTTTCTTTAAGGGGATTCCTGACCATAATGCCATCAGTTCTCATAATCCCCTATCCTTCTGCTAAGTTCCTGAGTGGGTCATTCTTACTCATGCTGCTAAAGCCTTGTATTTAATTAGAAACTTCTACTTTATAGTACTCCCTTACCCATAATTTTTTTTTCCCCCACGTCCCTCTGATTTGGACATTTTTACATCCCACTAAAGAAATATATTGCTCATTCTGCTCTAATGCAATTTGGTCATCGTTCAGCTGCATTGAGCCAAATTTTGCCTCTCAGGATTCATTAGTAACGTTTGAAGAATTGGCAAGTGTATAGACTGTACAAGAGGGTGTGGAGATGCTCTGGGTGCAAACAGATGTGAGCTCACTTAGCTCATAAACCAAACTGGGCAGACTGGTGCCAGGTCCCCGCCGGAAGGCCGCATTAGTGTGGCTTTGTGCCCAAGCTCCTCTGCAGAGGACTAACATGGCTCTATGGCTCCTGGGCCAGCCTTGGCAGCTCAGAATCAAGGCAGGGCAAGTTCACCTCTGTCTGCAGGCATCTGTGTGGCCTTGCCCTAAATAATATCACAGCAAGAGTATAGAATCATCAAATAGTTTGGTTTGGAAGGGACCTTAAAGATCATCAAGTTCCAACTCCCCTGCCATAGGCAGGGACACCTCCCACTACATCAAGCTGCTCAGTGCCTTGTCCAACATGGCCTTAAACACCTCCCAAGAGGGGGCATCCACAGCCTCTCTGCACAACCTGTTCCAAAGTTTCACCATCCTCACTGTAAAGAATTTCTTTCTTATATCCAGCCTGAATCTACCCCCTTCCAATTTCCATCCATTATTTCTAGTCCTCCCATCACATATCTTATTAAAAAGTCCTACCCCTGCCTTTCTGTAGGCCCCCTTCAGGTATTGGTAAGTTACTGTGAGGTTCCCCCTGAGCCTTCTCTTCTCCAGACTGAACAACCCCAACTCCTTCAGCCTGTCTCCATAAGGCAGTTGCTCCAGCCCTTTGATAATCTTCATGGCCCCCCTCTGGACCTGCTCCAACAGCTCAATGTACTTCTTATGTTGAGGACTCCAGAACTGGACACAATACTCCAGGTGGGGTCTCACCAGAGCCTGAACTCTTCAGCAGTTCAGGGTTTGGTTAAAAAGATGCTGTGAGACCAACCACCAGCTTGGGTTAATGGAACTGAGCATTTTTCTGCTCAGTGTGAGCTGTAGGTGAAAGTTGTTAAAGATCACAGGCTGCCTGTTTTACTGCTTAGGTCTACGCTTCGTTAGGGATGGAAAATTTAATCCAAATATTCAGAAACCTGTACTAAAATTTGCAAGTTACATTGCCTACTGCAACTATAAATCAGTGCCTGGTACTGTTGGTAAAATGTCTCTTCAGAAGGAAAACAGAAGTCCCTAAATGGCTGTGAAATCTGTCTTTTTTCTGTCTTTGAATTTAAACAAAGAGGACAGCCAGAATTAATTTGCTTGCAAATCTTGATTTTACGTGAGTGATGGTATGTGCAGTGCTGCTTCTTCTAATCCAGTCCTGGTACTGGGGGATGTTTTATTTGTTGTCTTGACAAATTCACACAATGTAACTGAAGTTAGTATAGGAAAGGATAGATGACATAAGCTGCTGCTCAGTTTTGGCTTGGTCTCTTCTGCTATGTACAAGTTAAACTATTCCCTCTGGTTCTTCTTTCCTAGATACCAGTCAGTCAGTTCTTATGTTTGTGCAGCTGCCAAATGAGCATAATCAAGTACAATCATATTTATGTGATGTATTATCTAGTGAGGTGTTGAGGAGCAGCTGCAAAATGCTGCTCAGAACCTGCTCAGAATAATGTCTTACAATGTACCAGAGAAGCTGTATTTTCCCATTGAATTAAATTGTTCTGGGAAACAAGGGGGCTTTTTCTTCATGCTATTACACTCTGGATTTTTCCCTCTATATCACCTGTTTTACCTTGCCAGTCAAAAAAATATTGGTACTTGGAAAGTGGTCTTCCCCAATGGAAGAGGGTAAATTCTCCTGTGTTAGGGTGGGAAAATCTGTACAACCTGTCAAGTGTATCATTGTAAGTAAGAAGAAAGATACATTTCACTCCAGTAAAAACAAGTTTTCAGCCCTTTCTTAGAAAATGCAATCTCCAGTCTTAGGTTGCCCAGAGAGGTTCTGGATGCCCCCTCTCGGGAGGTGTTTAAGGCCATGTTGGACAAGGCACTGAGCAGCTTGATGTAGTGGGAGGTGTCCCTGCCTATGGCAGGGGGGTTGGAACTCGATGATCTTTAAGGTCCCTTCCAACCCAAACTATTTGATGATTCTATACTCTTGCTGTGATATTATTTAGGGCAAGGCCACACAGATGCCTGCAGACAGAGGTGAACTTGCCCTTCCATCCCAAACCATTCTATGATTCTAAGTCTAGAGATGTGAGTTTTAGGGAGGTAACAAGAGAGGGTAAATATATTCACTTTCAGAGTGAAAAGCAAAACTGTACTTGAATGAAACTGAAAAGGAAGGATTTCACAAGGGTGAGAAGAACTAATTAGAGAACAATGTCACTCAGCACAAAGATACTAAATTATCATATTGTTATTACATTGCAGAATTGACGTTATCATAGAATCATAGAATGCATCAAGTTGGAAGGGACCTTCAAAGGCCATCTAGTCCAACCCCCTGCAGTGAGCAGGGACATCCTGCACTAGATCAGGTTGCTCAGAGCCTCAGCAAGCCTGGCCTTGAATTTCTCTGGGGTGGAGCCTCTACCACCTCTCTGGGCAACCTGTTCCAGTGTCTCAACTCCCTCAGGGTGAAGAACTTTCTAATGTGTAATCTAACTCTGCCCTGCTCTAAATTGAAACCACTACAACTCATCCTCACTCCACAATCTGACAAACAGTCCCTCCTCAGGTGTCCCATATGGTCCTTCAGATACTGAAGGATGGCTTTAAGATTGTCTCAACTTGCAGAGGAAAATTCCATTCTACCTTCTTAGGAAACCTTACTAAGAATCCCTCCTCCATGCCTCAGACATCTTCAGATGTGTCACCACATTAGGAATCTAGAGTTTAATGGTCAAATCCCAGGCTTTCCTTTTGCTTGTGTGATCTAAACTGTTTCAGTGAAAAATAATAAAGTGCAGTTATGGAAATTGTAATGAAAAATTGGACCAACTCCATACAAATTATTTTTGTACTGAGCTGGGCAGTGTCAGTAGGGATCTAGTGATGTGCACTAGGCATCCACGGTCACAAAGTCAATGGGTGTGGAAAGCTCTGAAGTGATTACAAATGAGGGATGAGCAGTTTGTGACCTGATTGATAGATTTTTTTTCTGTAATCCTCTCAAATACTCAGCGTCTTGTAAAAGAAACAGCAACAACATGTGAATCATGAGGGGCTGGCTGGCTTCCCCGTTTCCTTAGGATAGAAACACATATGAAGTATTAACAGTTATAATCCAAATTAGTGTTTCAAATCCTTTTTGCCTTTTTCTTAGTCTAAGAACGTGTAAGAGCTGAGAGAAGAGAAAATCAAGCATTATTAAATTCTTGTCACTTTTCACTGAAGAGAAGCTGCACATCTGTACTTAGCAGACAATTGGGTTTTGTTTGCATCCTGATCCTTGAATTTAGGAAAGATTGTTTTTTGAGAACAGCTCAATTCAGCAAGTCAGCCTGAATCCTACATGTGTTGTACTGCAGTGTCTCAGATCTCCTTTCTCAGTCAGTGATGAGAGATTGCTGTTTGTCCCCTCCAGCATTCACAGATGTATCACAGCAGCTTTGCTCATGGGGGTCTTTAGGAGAAAGCGGTGACAGAATGGACACTGCACATTAATCTTTATCATGTCCTGATTAAAGTTCTACCTTGCTTTGAAACAATTGAAGTGACTTCCTATTTCACACTAAGAAAATACAATTCATGGTGTGAATTCCTGGCAGGATTTTTGGTGTCTGTCAGTTTATCATTAACATGTTATATAAGGAAAAGGAGACCTCAACATTTCTGGTTTAAAAAATACAAAACTCTTTGCTATTGCACAAAGTGTTATTTTAAAAACAGAATCTCAAGGAGCTGCATGTTCTGATGTATTGGAACCATAGATGTTTGTTCTTTTGTAGAATTCAGTCTTCTTTCCAGCAGCCTAGCTATTGGAAATGTGAAGTTAAACATAATCACTGCAAATAGAGTATTGTAGGCAGCAAGATCTTCTGTCATAAGGTCAAAATCCAGACTTCCTATTACACCTGATACCTTTGAGCTTCCACAGTGTTTAGTAAAAGAGCTACTGAGATGCTCTGAAAAGTTAAGTTACCTTTCAAATGCCATTTGTGGCTGGTAATCTCACCACACAAAAAGTGCTACAATAGTCCTATTTGTAAAGTAGCTTCCACTTTTTGTATTGGTTTTTTGAGCATAGACACTATTTTCATTTATATCAAGAAATCTAAACTTTAAAAATGCTGTTTCCTGTTTCTTGATTTTCAAAAGAGGCAAACCTTAGCAAACCCCTGGGCCTTCAGGAGGATTCTGGACTTCTCATCTTAGAAAAAAGCATGCTGTAATACTAGGAAACTTTTGATAATACATGGCATTTGGGATCATTCCCCTAAATGAAAATAGTCATAACAGGCCCTTAGTTATGTCCAGATCAGCCTGTTACTACACCGGCAGTCTACAAAACTCTCAAGTCTGAGAAAAATTCACAGAGAATCTGGGTGTCATTTCAATGCCTGCCCAGTCTGTAACAAACATGCACAGAAAGAATGTTCATCTGTCCAGATGGACTGTCCTTCAACAAGTGCACAGCACCTACCTGATCCAGCTTAGTTCGGGGTGTGAACATGGATTATTGCAGGATTTTATCTTCCTCTTTACTGAGACAATCATACTGAGGAAGATAAATGGATCAAGTGGCATCTTGGTTGGCAGCTGGTGCTACCCTACACCTCCAGTCCCATCTACCCACTTCTGAGTGATGCCAGGACTTCTGAAATAATCTATGTAAAGCAGCCCACATAGGGTGAGGCACCCCCTGGTATTTGCTATGGTCCTCCCACCAGTATCACTGTCACTCTAGCATGTGATGGGAGCATCTGGTTTCTCTGCTGTCTTGCTCTGTAGGTATTCTGTCATGTTAGAAGAAAGAGAAGGAATATCCTGGCAAGAAAAGGTCGTTCTGCCCTCTCTTTCTCACTGCTGGAATTATTGTAACTGCACTAGAGACAAAGAGTAAAATCAGCCATCAAACTGTAGAAAGTGCCAGAGCAAGTTTCTTCCCTCTTCCTTTCACTATTATAAAGAGTCTTTTTTGTTGGTGGTGGTGGTACAAACTGTTCCTTCATAAATTGTACCTCCATGGAAGTGAAGCAACCTTTCGTGGAAGCACAGATAGGTGGGCAAAGATGAGGAGAGGTCTGATGGTCCCCTGCAATATACCAATCACTTCAGGAATGCCTGCATTTGCTGCAAGTTGTTTGACATTTGAAGTGCCTTAGTTTCTCTTGGTTTTTTTGCTTGTAAAATGGAGATACATCCTTCCTGTATGATATTAGGTTATATTAGAAAAGCATTTTAAGATGATTAAATGGCTGCTGCAGTGGAAATGGAGATTATTACCATGTTGAAACTTGCAGGCACTGACCTTGACAAAAAAAGGTAAGCGTCAACCTGCCTGCATGATCAAGCAGCATTAGGAGAGCCAGCACTTCACTTTCATGATGCTCCACTGTAATATAATCATCTCTAATGTAGTGCTAGAGGAGCTTCCCAGCCTTGCTGGGAGAACTTGCTTAGGAAGGTCTTTTCCACAACATGCAATTAGAAAATGAGAATGAGAGGAAGGATAGGCCATGAATGAAAACAGCCCTGATTCTAGGAACAGCCCTTTGGGGTTAATACTTGACCATTACTTCTTGACAGGATTAATGTCTTTCTAATCACACTAATCCCTTCTGATAACTTTATCCATAATTCATCTGTTTCAAAGCAACGTCCAGATGGCTTCTGGTGGAAAGGAAGACAAAATAAACATGCAGAATGGGGTCTTAACAGCAGCTTCTTGTATTTTCCCTTTCTGGGGATGTAGGTTTTGATGTTGACCTTGAGTGCTTCTATCAGAGAGCAACAGAAAAAAAATAGACAGTTGCAGAGAAGATAAAATCTTCTATTTTCATTTGTAAATTAAATACTTAATAACTACTCTGATGTGTATCAGTGACAGCTAGAACAAGCCTCAGGATGCTCATAAGGTTTTAGCTACTTGTCAGATTTCCAAGATACTGAAAGAATTCCCTTCCTCATTATGTCAAAATTATTATTGTAGTTTTGGGGGTTTCATGCAGATTTCTTTCGAAGCAGACATGAAACTTACTACTTCATGGTTTCATTGTTTAGTAATATTCGCAGTATTTTAAACAACCTAGTAACTGCCTTTACATTTTTACTTCCTGGAGTTGTTGAGGTTTTTCCCTTCCCTTCTAGTCCCCCCCTTTAAAGCTTAACCTAGATTTCATTAGATCTTCCACTGATCCTGGCTTTGCTCTTCACCCCCCCCCGCCTCAACAAGGACCCCATGAAGGAATAAATTATTGTAACCTATCATAAATCACACAGGTACCATCCCAAAAAGGCAAACAAACTTTAATCAAGCCATCCTAAATAAAATAATTTGGTAGGATTTTTTTTACTAACCATCAGCAATAAAACAGTCAAAACTTTAGTGGAATAATTATCTTAAATATCTCACTAAGATGCTGCAAGAAAATAAACTTTTTTTAATTACTGGTTATGTCAATCTTTTGATCAAGTGCTGCTGTTTGTTTTACTGTCTTTCTGACCGTTTCCAGTAAAAATGTGGTTAGAAAGTTCAGAGACAAGACAGATTTGTCTGCTTTAGAACAACTTATTTCCCAGAAAACAAACCAGACCAGATTTAAAATTACCTAAGCCTCAGTAAAAAAGCCAGATATCTCTTACTTTTTAATAATAAACCCACAAGCCTTAGAAAGACTGTAAACATTAAAATACTATGGAGCATCAGGTTTGCAATGGGTAGAAATCTTCAGATTATACAGCTTTGAAGAGCAACAGACAGATAAGGACCATAAGACAGATATTTATGCAGATATATAGCAGATACAACAATTTTGGAGGCTATTCCTCAAATAACGTTTAATCTCTGGGAGTACACAGTTTCATCCAGGATTTCTTGGCTAAGCAAGAATTTAAAAAAACCAAAGCAGACAGAAGACAGAATTCTAGACAGAAGAAAGAAAAGCCACAGGAAGATGATTTTTGTGTGTAATTGGAACAATCAGTGCAGGAGATAAAGAGGTCATGGGGCTACTTAGTTTATGGTCATGTCTGTTGTTATCTCCAGCACCAGATGTTTAAAAGCAAAGTGCAAGAAACCTCTTAAATCATATCAATCAGAGATTTCATTTAAATCCCACACTAGAAGAGTTATCATCACATTCAAAATTCATTAATACATATTTTCTAATTCTTATCCTTGGCTTTATTTTTTAATACAAAGCAAGAAATGATCCTTGAATATGCAGTTACCATTTTGTGGAATTTTTTTTTTTGCCAGACTGATTGAGTGAGATGTACTGTAATTATTCAGAAAAGCTGTGGATTTTTTAATTTGTCTGAAACCTGTTTCATCCAGGAGGCAATCATTAAAAATATGGTATGGGAGCTATGCATGAAACCTAAGTGCAGAATCTACGTAGTTACATGCTAAGTCAAATTATTTAAATCTATCAATCAAATATCTGACATGCTATTTCAGGAAAATTCTGAGACTTGACAAGAAGTCAAGGTACACTGATTTTCATTCCATTCTGATTTATGAGAGTCTAGAATTGGATGGCATGGAAACATCTTTGTTCAGTCTTACAATAAGCTTAAGAAAGTGCTGGGAAATTTTTCTTTAGCCAAGAATGTCTGCTGAAAATTGGATTTAAAGGGAAAACCTGAACATGATACAAGGAATGTTAAGTTAAACCATATGAAAGCTTATTCTTTCTGACTTCCCTATTCCCTAGGAAATAAGAAAAGTTCTTTTTCTTGACATTTTTTGGCTACACTGTTTGAATGTTAAAGCTCTAAAGATCAGTGATAAGGAACTCCTGTGATATAACTATGTATTACATACTTCATCTAATAACTGTGATAATCAGGCTGTGCCTTAATCTTTATGTCTTCTGTCCTGTCCCCTCTGACATCAAATATATGAAGGCAAATGAAAAATGTTAATGAGTAAGTACTATCTCATGTTAATTATGGGCATTTCTTTCTGAAAATTATTCTGAAGAATTGCTTAAAAGGATGTGACCAATGTTTCTCCATAGTCTTTGTAAAATTGCTTCCACTGGTCCCTTCTTAAAACTGAACCCAGTCCTTTGTTCATGCTTCTCTCAAGCCATGGTTATCCCTGTTGCACCTCCATAGTTAATTACTTTTGAGGACTTTCTCATCACAGCATGAACTGAGCGTGACTTTATCTGGTGACAGGATAATCTCATTACAGATGATGATCTTGTTAATGAATATCCCCAAGACAGAGCAATCTCATTATTAGCCCCCTCTGGATTTGTCACCTGAGAACCAATGTATAATGTATTCTACCTGCACAACATCCTCCCAGGACCTAACAGCCCAACATATTGAGTTGATGTAGCCCTAAATGCACATCAGCCACTGGACATAGTTCATTAGGATTTTTGTCCCTTGGTATTTCTGGACATATTTTTCAGGTGGACAGTCAGGTCAGTTCAAGTGCTATGCACAGGGTTCATGTCTCCATTGTTCTGTAGAAGAAACACAAAGCTTCATCAAGACAACAGAAACACATGGCTTTACCACACACACAGTGGTTTCAGGGTGGTTTCAGGAAGAGAAGGGTACTACTGTGTGTCTCTTTGGAGTCTCCGGGCCATCACTCTGCACAGTGGCCTGCCTACAAGTTGCAGATCTAATGGTCAACCATCAGGCCTTCATAATATAGATACCTCCTGTAGGCATCAACGAGCTGTTGAATTGGCTCAGTGGCCTCTGAAACCTCAGCCTACAAGAAGAGGTCAATGCTAGAAATCTAATAACAACACAGAGGTTGTTTTACAGAAAAATGACACCTTAATTTGCTATAAATGTATTTTACTCAAATGTTTTATTAAAAATGTTTTAGAATATTTACACTTCTGCATGCACCCATCCAAGGGAAATGCCAAGGAGCTAAGTATCATTGCTGTAGTACATGCTACTACACATGTAGTGCTGTGTTTATACACAGTGCTTTACAGGCACACAAAAAGGTGGAATTTTTATCAAATACAGTGACAAAAGAGAGGGAAGAAAATGGCTACACGAGTGAGTTATCAAGATGTTAATTTTCTAAGTGATTCATGTTATAGGACAACCAATGTTTCCCCTTGTTCCTACAGTGTTAACAAAACCCTGCCCAATGAGATTGGCCATGCAGAAAAGCAATACATTTTCTTAATTAATCTAGTGGCTAGCAGGAACCTGAGCACTAAATCCCACCCATTTGATTTCATTAAATCTACTAAAAGGCTAAGCTGCACTTTAGCATTGGCTCTAGACATCCTCACTCAGTAGAGTGAGGTCAAGGAGATCTCATTCAAGGAGGTGAAGCTTAGGAAATGACTATGAGGAAAGGCCTGATAAATGATTCTGGTTTGATGAGAAAGCTGGACAGTGGGACACAGCACGTTGTAAATGTGGTATTTTAATTCACCTACAGTTTTCCTGAGATGCGTGATTTGAAAAGCTAGATCTCAATTTAAAGCCCCAAGGAACAATGTTATTACTGGAAACTCAAATTTCATCCCTGGGACACTTGGAAATAGCATCACAGTCTGTATCAGAGCAGTCTGGAGCAAGTTTTGGGACCAGACAGTGCCCTGTCTAGTTTGGCTATGAAGGAGGATCATGGGATCTGAAGCACTTGGTGCAGAGTTGCATAGCTTGGCAGGGGCAAGCTATAGAAACTAGAGGATGGACACTGGTCATTCTCTGGCAGTAGCAGGCAGGCAGGGAGCTAAAGAGGAAAGCAAAGGCTGATGTGACCACAGCATTCTCTTTGCTCTGTGCAGCCACACCTGCCAATGAAGGACTTCCCTCAACTTGCCATACACCATCTGCACTTTAACTGGAGGCACACTGATTCACAGCCTGCCCCTGGCAAAGCAAAGATATATTGCACTTTATAGTTGTTCAGAGAGAAAAAAAAAAAGTTTTTCTTTTAAGTAAAAAATGAAGTATACAAAAAAAATTCCTCTTAGTGTTTTTATTTTTGAAGTCGTGGTCAAAAAGTAAGAGTAGAGTAAGGCAGAGTAAGGGGCTTGACCAGATTTCTTACAGAGGTCCTTTCTCACCTGAATTATTCTTTGATTCTGTAAAATTATTTGGGGAGTGATTAATGCTCTTGCTCCTGTCAACAGAGCCATGTAGGTTTGGTAAAACTGTCCCTCCACCTTCAGGGAACAGCCAATAGGATTCAGTCCCCATGTGAGCTTCCAAATTCCTTCAAGTAACCAGAATCTCATATGGCAATTGGACAACAACCCTTAAGAAACAGAGGCCACAGCTTCAATGTTACTGGCAAGATTCTATAAAAATTGATACACAAACAATAATCATTGTTAAAAATGAAAAAAACCAAAAATACCTCTAAGCTGAATTGTACTCTGTTTTTGAGCCATGTAGGATTTCTGGGGAATGAAAATTACAGCTTTGGAAGAGTGGGGGCACTCACATCCACATGAGATTCTGTCATGTTTGCTTAATATATTTCAGGTTAGATATAAGAAAGAAATTCTTTATGGTGAGAGTAGTGAAACTCTGGAAGAGGTTGCCCAGAAAGGTTGTGGATGCCCCCTCTCTGGAGGTGTTTAAGCAACCTGATCTAGTGCAGGATGTCCCTGCTCACTGCAGGGGGGTTGAACTAGATGGCCTTTGAGGGTCACTTCTAACCAACTCAATGCATTCTATGCATTCTATGACAGAAGTGAGTAAACAGGAATAATTAAGAAACTGGATTTTCAACAAGACTGATGTTCTGCCAAAAATACTGATTGTTGCGTTTTCTCTCCACAGCTTAATGTCAGGGTTGGCAGCCCTGGATGCCAAGACTTCTAGTCGATTGGGCATCATAACCGTCACCTATTACCTGTGGACAACATTTGTGGCTGTGATTGTGGGAATAATTATGGTCTCCATTATCCATCCTGGTGGAGCAGCACAGAAGGAAAGCACCGAGGAGGGTGGGAAGCCCATCATGAGCTCTGCAGATGCACTGCTGGACTTGATCCGGTAACTACATCCATTTTGTCTGCTTTCTGGAGGTAACTTTTTGTGCATAGCAGCATGACCAGCTGTGGCCTGGGGATAAGTTCTGAACATAAAGATAAACACCTTTTTTTTTTAAATCAAGTACAAGAATCAAGAAAAAATTCAGATGATTTGCAAGTTATCAGATGTTTATACTGGCTGTTTCTAGTAAAATCTAAGTGAACAGTTGCCAAATATATCAGGAGTACCAACACCACTGATGTAGGGACTTTTTTTACACATGTAACCTGTGGAAGTCATGAATTCAATTATTTAAGGCCAAGGCAGTATTAAAATGTAATGTCTCAATAAGAGTAGACAGTTGCAGTAAGCAAAACCTTAAATATAACAGCTGAAATCCATTTTTTTTCAGGAAATAGTTCTTAAAAGTACTGTTGTAACTGCTCATAGCAGCTCTCAGGTGATGAACACAATTAGAAAGACCACTGCTGTGATTTCTTGATTCCTTGTTTTTATCACATTACTTGTGGAAAGTGACCAAATGTCTGGATGACTGGAATGTGAGATCTAAGCTGTGATCTCATCTCTTCATCTCTGCCTGGCTGGTCCCTGTACAGCACAGGTTCAGTGGTGAGGTTTGGGAACACTTTATTCTGCTGAGGCTCAATGCAACTAAAATCTGATCTAATCTGCAGATATCACCTGTAATTACACTTCCTACAAACATTCACCTGAGCAAATTATGAAAGTTTGCATGCATATTCCAGGTATCCCCATTTCCCACTAGGCACATGCTGTTAGTCTGTAAAACCAAGGATGCAAGGATGCCAAGCCAGAGAGCCAAAAGGGAGAATAAAGCTCTCTCCTTTTTCAGCATTCACAGCCGTAGATCTTCAATCTCTCTACACAGAGTGCACAAACTGATGGGTTTTATTCCTCTGGTACAGAAATAACCCCATATGCTAAATAAATAAATAGGAACAACACAACTGTGGGGAATGGGCTTTCAGCCTAGGCAAACACTGTGGGTGAAATCCTGGCTCTGCTGAAGTCAATCACAAACCTCCTAAATATCTATGTGGAAGTCTGGATTAAATGTAATGATGTATCTGCTGGTTTGAGCTAGAAAAGCTGATCCTTTAGCTCAATGATAAATCACTTCCATTCACAGCTGGAGCCCATCTTTCTAGGCCCAGATTGGCTTATCTTCTCAATTCATTAATTTCCTCTCAAATTATCAATTGCATATGTGCACAGGAGTTTACGAAGGAGACATCTGGCATTTTGCAAATGAGGAATGCTCAATGTACGAGTGGAAAGAGGATGCATGGAACATAATTGTGGGGTTTATTTTAAAAGCATGAATCTTGGCATGGTGATACACATATTCACCCTCTCTGATTTCAGATTTGGAGCCACTTTAAAAAGATGAAATACATTATTATTTCTTGTGATACTGTCAGGTCTGGAATTTTTGGTAGGGAGGATGCTGCTAGAAACTGAATTTCTGGAATTTTTGGGTAAGGATTTTGCTTTTAAAAGTGATTTTAATAAGAAACTAAAGAATGTACTGACTTACAAAAAATGAAACAAAAACTGCTTCAAAGCTTCATGGTCACCCTAAATACCTGCAACATTAATCGGTGACACATCATTATTCTGCATTATTTGCAGACAGTACTTCCTATCTATATTTGTTTGTTTTTAAAAAAAAATACAGCAAAAATCCCTCTGGTGTATATGGCTTGATTAGGACATAACAGTACTGCCCAATTCAGAAACAGCTTGTGAAATACCTACAATTTAAGCATATTTTGCCACACTAAACTTGAAAAAACTTCCTTTCTAAAAGGAACCCAAAGAGACTTGGGACAAGGTTTGTGGATGTGAATCTGCCCCCGCTGATTCTCTTGAAGGGTCAATTTCAACAGCGAGGCTACTGGATGCAGCGTAATAGAAGTGTTTTCAATAATCAAGTGCCTAAAATCAGCATTCAGATGCCCAAAATTTTTTGTGCTGCTCTGGCCTTACATGTCTGAATTTTTGCTTTGATCTAATCCAGCTTTAAACCCAACACATCTGCCGTCTGTGGAAGATATCCATTTAAGTAGGTTAACCAGGTTCACCTTTGTATCTGTGCAGGAATCCCCCCTTGCACACCTTGCCCTGCTCCATGGGCAGTGTGCCAGCAGCTGGGCTAAGGATGAATAATCCAGAAGGCAGCTGAGGGTGAAGCTGTGCAGGAGAAGCCCTGCTGAAGGTGCTTCTCTCTTCAACTGCCACTTTATTGAGACAGATGGACCAATCTGCCTTCATTACATTCAAGGCTTCTGGTGCAAGCACTGCAAGGCTCATGAAAACATGTTTCCTTCCATATTTGAAACTATAAATCCTCAGGCTAAGGATCATTTTGTTCTCTTTAATGCACTGAAGTACCTGACGCTCGATGAATTTTGATGGTTTATTATCATGATGTGCAATACTTGTGTGAAGTAGGGAAGGGCCATTTTTCTTTCTTACAGCGAGAGAACCGAGACATATGGAAAAGAAATTACTTCACAGAGGATTATTCAGAAAAATCTGTAATGCCAGAAGAGATATCCCCAGCTCGTACAAGACCTAATAAGAGATTTGTTCTAGAAATGTGGCTTTTGGGGCAGCCCTGTGGAAAAAATTGAATCATAGAATCATAGGTTTGGGTTGGAAGGGACCTTAAAGATCATCTAGTTCCAACCCCCCTGCCATAGGCAGGGACACCTCTCACTAGAACAGGTTGCTTAAATAGCAATGAACCAACACAGATCCTTACCTTTTCCTGCATGAATTATTGAAATTAACTCTGTATCGTGTCCCCAAAAATAAAATAGTGAATTTTTAGTAGCCTTTTGTGAGTTAAGAAGAGAAGAATGGCAAGGTATTAATTTTTTAACGTAATTCTGACTTTGAGTCCCTTATTGAAAAAAATTAAAAGGCACACACCAACAAGAATAGTGTTAGATTAGAAATACTAGGTTTGTTTAATTCTACAACATAGATTCACCTGACAAGCAGAATAGAAAATGTCTGTAAGTTGGGGATGAACATTTGTAAAAAGTAAGAGTCAAAAAGTAAGAACTGTGATTCAGGACCACACTGCCTGCATTAGCAGTTAATAAATTACTATTTCCACCTAATTTGATTGCAGTTATCAAAATCATAGAATCATAG
>VZTY01023903.1:14216-80853 GCA_013400935.1 Turnix velox | reverse complement strand
CTCTGGAGACATTCAAACCCCACCTGGACACCTTCCTGTGTGACCTGATCTGGGTGTTCCTGCTCTGGCAGGAGGACGGGACTAGATGATCACTTGAGCTCTCTTCCAATCTCTGATATTCTGTGATTCCATGATTCTGTGACACTTGGAGGGCCCAATCTGTTCGCCTAATTAAGCTGGTGGAGCTCACCCAGGCGAGAGTAAAAGTGTGCAATTAGCCCTGAGTCATCCTTTGCATTCATTTCCCTCCCCGGCTGCGGCTGCTGCTGCCAGTCCCCCCGCTATAGATAGAGACGTTCCTCGCCAGGCAAAGCATTTCAGGCCGGCTTGTGGGGAGGAGTCGCTGACCCACTCAGTAATTACTCATTGCTAACAGCTTAACTAACATGCAAATTCCTCTGCTGACTGACAGGTAAACAGGGAGAAGGCCCGTCTGGGCTTAGGAGGTAGGGGGGGGGAGTAGAAGGGGTGGAGTGACAGAGATGTAAAGGCTCGTGTCAAGTTGCAGATCTAACGTGGCATCAAAGTGCGACATGATTCATTAGCCTTATTTCATGCCCGGGATAACAAAGTTATGGTGGCTGTGTTAATTGAGGAGGGGGGAGCAGAGGGTGGCACAGCAGCTCTTGGGCCACCCTGCAGCTGAACTGGCAGGGGGAGCAACCTGGTGTAGTGGGAGGTGTCCCAGTCTATGGCAGGAGGGTTGGAACTAGATGATCTTTAAGGTCCATTCCAACCCAACCTACTCTATGATTCTATTTCTTGAGGTCCCTTGCAAACTCTGATGTTCTGTGGTTCTCTGATGTCTGGCATCCTGCTGTACAGTTTGATGCCTCTGATGGAAAGGAATCTCAGCCACCTTCTGCCACACAGATTCCCAGCATCATGCTGGAGAGCCTGGAAGTCACCTTGCATTAGCTGGAACTTGCTTCAGGGGCTGTTTCCCCTCTGTCAGTGGCAGCCAGGGTTCTGCTCTGCACACAAGCTGCTTGGCAGCGGTGAGAAAAGGAGGATGGGGAAAGTTTTGAGCAACAAAATGTCCAGTTCATGTCATTCAGGCTGGATGAAGCACTGAACAACCTGGTCTAGTAAGAGGTGTCCCTGTCCATGGCAGGGGGGTTGGAACTAGCTGATTTTTAAGGTCCCTTCCAACCCAAACCATTTTATGATTCTATATCGCTCCTTGCAGCCATCCTTACACCTCACTACATCCATCTGCTCCCCCCTCACTTCTTCCCCTAACACCCTGGACACTGTGGCCAGCCCAGCGCTCAGAAAACAATCCCAGCTCTGGTTTCAATGGAGAGTCTGCAACAGGGTTTCTAGTGGAGGAGTTAGACGGGAGGAAATTGCAAACAGGAATTTAAGCTGTGCTTTGGAGTGATCTAACACAGCCCTAAAAACCAACAGCTCCCTCATTTCCCTCATTAAAACATAGAATCATAAAATAGTTTGGATTGGAAGGCAACCAGTTCCAACCCTCCTGCTGTGGGCAGGGTCATCTCCCACTACACCAGGTTGCTCAGTGTCTCATCCACACTGGCCTTAAACACCTCCAGGGATTGAGGGGGCATCCACAGCCTCTCTGGGCAACCTCTGCCAGTGTCTCACCACCCTCACAGCAAAGAACTTCTTTCTTATCTCCAGTCTAAATCTCCCCGTTCTGATTTGCATCCATTACTCCTAGTCCTGCCATCACATATCCTATTGAAAAGTCCTACCCCAGACTTTCTGTAGGTATTGAGAAGCTCCTCTGAGGTCCCCACTGAGCCTTCTCTTCTCCAGGCTGAACAACCCCAACTCCTTCGGTCTGCCCTCAGAAGGGCTCCAGCCATCTCATCATCTTCGTGACCTCCTCTGGACCTGCTCCAACAGCTCAATGCCACCTTCTTTTTCATCATATTTATTTAAATATTTGGGTGCAAACTCCAACGGCAGCGCTCTCTCTCTGCACAGAGCCTGCTTCAGAGCTCCAAAAAGCACCTCTATTATTCTCAGGCCATTTGGTAGTGGTTGCCATGGAGATCAAAAGCAAAATGGCATGCAAATCAACACCAGCCCTGGCGTTCAATAACAACGGGAAAGGGCGGCCGGATAAGACGATGGGGGGGAAAAGAACCAAAACAACCACCCCAACACAACCCACTGGAAATGCTTCAACCTGGTTGTGATTAGATGGAGAAGGCAAGAAAAACACCCTCATGAGTTACGCATCAAAGGACTTGTAAACACACCTCTGTTGAGCTCCGTGTGATGGAATCAGTGTAAACCTCCCCCATGCACACACATCCCTGAGTACATGCATGTATTGAAGTTCAAATTTCCACACATGAGCTCCTTTTTTTCCCCTGGTTGCAGACTATCCAGGTTCCTGATTTTTCTCAGCAGCATTCAGTAAAAGCTGCATCATAATCAAATCTCTTCCCATCTCTCCTCTCCCCTTGGGGTCCTGGAAGAGGTTGCCCAGAGAGGTTGTGGATGCCCCCTCAATTCCTGGAGGTGTTTAAGGCCAGGCTGGATGAGGCACTGAGCAACCTGGTGTAGTGGGAGGTGTCCCTGCCTGTGGCAGGGGGGTTGGAATTGGATGATCTTGAAGATCCCTTCCAACCTAAACCATTCTATGATTCTACAACTTTTTAGCATTTTGTTTTCCCTCTTATTGGTAATGGCCAAAAAACTCTGATCTTCACACAAAACAATCCTACTTTGAAGATGGAATTCCTCATTTTTCACAGGCCTGCCCACAACACTGCAAACACACTGCTCACTGCTCCAAGAACATGAATGAATTTATCACACTCTACAACAGGCTGCCTTAATGCCACAGCCCTTATTTTCACTGAAAGGGAACAAAGACTTGGGAGAGAAAAGTATTAGAGATTTGGCATGAGGATACTTGGGGTTTTTCCCCATCGTAGCAGCATTAGACACCAGTGGGACATATCCTGCCAACTTCAGCCCCAAATCAGAGCCCAGTAACTCCTGTAAAAAAAGGCAGCACACAATGAGTGCCCACCAGAGAAAAGTTTGGCCAAAGGACTTCAAGCAGATCATATGAGTTGCGACTTTTCCAAGGACTTTAACTAGCAAAAGCCAAGGCTCTCCACAAAAGCTCCTGCCAAATTCCACCATCCTTTTCCAAAATATTTTGGGCATGTTCATGCACAGGGACCTCATTGCTGCAGTGTAGCAGCTTGTGAAGGGACTTATTCCTCTTTCTCATCTGCAAGATGCTGTTTTATTCCTTTATTTTCTGGAAGAAAATAGTGCAAAGGAGAAGGAAGGATTATAGACAGATTACTCCCAGCTAAAACCAAACCAAGAGGAGAGGAGATGCCCTTAGCTCAGTGACCTCCCCATTGATTTACTCACATCTCCATGGGAAGCTCCACCTAAAAAAGGCCATGGGTGCTTGCTGCCCAAAGGGCACTAAAACATCCATTTTTTGAGAGATTTCTGAACTTTTCCAAAGCATCATAAATTCCTACTTTGTTTTTAGCAAGTTCTTTATCAAACCCATATGCTTTCTATGCAACACCTCTTACTTCTCTATCCCTCAGCCCATGCTTTAACCACTGAAGCTGTGCAGTGGTGGGATCTTCACTGAATCCTTGTTTTCAGCCTCTTTCAAGGACCTCATAGAATCATAGAATAGTTTGGGTTGGAAGGGACCTTAAAGATCATCGAGTTCCAACCCCCCTGCCATAGGCAGGGACACCTCCCACTAGACCAGGCTGCCCAGTGCCTTGTCCAGCCTGGTCTTGAACACCTCCAGAGAGGGGGCATCCACAACCTCCCTGGGCAACCTGTTCCTCATAAGAAGTGTTGCAGAAATGCTGAATTATTGCCACAAAAACCTCCAGATCCCAGCAATGTGCAGCAAGGAAAAAAACAGGAGGCCTGGAAAATAAATTTTAAGTGGCTTCTGCAGAGCTAGAAAGAGCAAGCACTTCTCTGTGCATTGAGGAAACACATGTTCTTGGCATTGAAAAAAGGGGTTTAAGGGCATGTTAAGGGCAGCCTTCAGTGTGTGCCAGGAAGAGCTGTGCCTACACACTCCCCTGGGCTGTGGAATCTATCCTGGGACAAGTAAAACATGGAAAGGATGCTGCCTTGAAGGTTGGCCAGGTCTTTATTTTTTTGTCTTTTAAATACTGTCTTTCTTTAAAGCCAGATTGACTAGTAGCAGGATTCAGAGTCAGGCTGCTTCCAACTCTTCCTCCATCCTGCTTTTGGGACATTCATTTTCAGGCTGCTAACACTTTTCAGACAAGGCAGGGTTTTGTTTCCAGCAGCATGTTTGGCTGAGAGCACTTGAACAGAGTGATTCAGAGCGAGCAGAGTGTTTCCAATATATAAAAAAATAAATAATCACATTCCTCCTCCTTTCCCATGCCAGCCAACTTCGCTTTGTGGTTTTGAAAACAAACCATTTCTGGGCAAAAGCTTTTAGCCTTAGTCATGCTTTCCTCTTCTTCAAAGCATCTCAGTGCTACACAGGTCTGCCTCAGCCTGGAGAAGAGAAGGCTCAGTCTGGACCTCACAGTAGCTCCTCAATACCTGGAGGGGGCTACAGAAAGGCTGGAGTAGGACTTTTTTAATAGGTATCAGGACAATTGCATACTGAGAAACCCAACCTTCCATCTTGTTTGTATAACAACAAATTCAGAGCCCAGCCTGGAAATTCATTAGATGAGTCTAAGAATTTAGAAAACAGCATTCCTTCAGAGCTGTAACAGCTCTGTTTCACGATCATCTCTCAGAAAAATGTGGGGGTTAGGACTTCTTAATAGGGTCCAGGATAGCAGGACTAGGAGTCATGGATGCAAATTGGAAGAGGGGAGATTTAGGATGGAGAAAAAGAAGTTCTCTCCTGTGAGGGTAGTCAGAGACTGGAAGAGGTTGCCCAGAGAGGCTGTGGATGCCCCCTCAGTCCCTGGAGGTGTTTAAGGCCAGGCTGGATGAGGCACTGAGCAACCTGGTGCAGTGGGAGGTGCCCCTGCCCATGGCAGTGGGGTTGGATCTAGGTGATTTTTAAGGTCCTTTCCAACCCAAACCATTCTATGATCCCAGCTCGATATGGCAGCAACTGTCTCCCAGCACCACCCATCACAAGACCCTTCTCCACCTCCTCAAGGGTGTTTTTAAACCCAGGCTAAGCCTCCACTTGCCACTGCCTTTGCATTACTGAAGGAGTTAATTGGGAACCATCTCCTTCACCTCCTGAGCTGGGGAGCAGTGTGAGACACACACCTTCCTAATTACGTTTATTCACGGAAATCAAAAGGAGGGGGAAGCAGTTGAGTAAAGGTCACATTAATAATACAGGCTGAAAGCAAGTCTGCGGGTGTATATTTTTCATTAAAGACACGTTTGACTGAAGGGGATGGTTCATTTTTGGAGTGACAGTGTTTCCCTGGGAGGCCATCAATACAGAGGGAGAGATTCAGCTATTTTTCTTGTCACAGCTCCCTGCCTGCTGGAAATCTGCTTCCCTATCAAGAAATACCAATATCACTCCATGCACTCAAGCCTCCTACATGGTCAAGGTACCAGAGAAAAGGAATTTCTGCCTCTATCACAGTTGTAAAATTCACACCACCCTCTACTTCTGCACCCAGTGGGGGCTCCCACAACATCCTTTTTCCAATATCTCACCCCAGGGCAGCTGTAGCAGCAGCAAGAGCCTTCAGTGGATAAAGCCACCATTTTGTTGAATCACTGCCATCAAAATAATCACCTGAGCACCGTTTCTCAGGTGAATGCCCAAACACTGGATTCTTCATCTTTACTGATGTCTCTGGGACCACTAATACTGGGGAAAACTATGTTTTTAGAAGACTTTACTGTCTGAATTCGTGAAAATATTTACTTTACAGCTAACCAGGCTATGAAAGTTTCAAAGTCTCAGTGTTTCTGAGCTCACCAGGTGCAGGGATGACATGGTTTAGGGCTAGTTCTTGTCAGAGCTGATGGTTGGACTGTATGATCTGAAAGATCCCTTCCAACCTGGGCTGTTGTTGTCTGTGTTTCTGTTCTATGAAGAAAAGATTTATTTCATTCCATAATTCAGCTGCACCACAAGCACAAAGCAAATGGAAGGGAACTGGGTTACAAAAAGTCACTTCAGCTCAGACTTTCTAAGCACAAAAGAGCAAAAAGCTGAGATTTAAGAACATATTTATAGTATTTGGATGGCTGGTAATTCCAACAGGAAAGTGGTAGCCAGCTCTGCAACACCCCATCCGAATCCTCTGTGCTCCACACCAAATGGAGAAGAAATAGGAAAAAATATCAAAGAAAACTCTCATTGATCAGTCCATATGGCAAGCTAAACTACTTTTTAACTTTGAAATGTCATGCTGTGCTCAGTGAGAAGTCACACAACCATCCAGCTGTACACTGAGCAACCTGGTCTGGTGGGAGGTGTCCCTGCCCATGGCAGGGGGATTGGAACTAGATGATCTTGAAGGTCCCTTCCAATCCAAAGGCCCCTTCCAACCCAAACTATTCTATGATATTTTATTTTATATAAACTGCCTGTAGGATAGAAGTTCCAGAAGAAGTTTACTATGTACATCTCAAACGTGCACCTCCCTCTACTCCTGGTTTTTCCCACTTATTCTCATTTTTCCCTAAGCACTCTTTCCTCAAGCCTACTCTGCTGTATTCCACTTCAAAGCTGGCTGATCCTGAACTTGTGGGGAGGTTCCTAACCATCACGGGAGATGCCAAAAGGCTTCTGGGGGCTGCTTAACCTGATGGCTCCTGCAGGCAGCCGTCCCCGTCACAGCTGTCTGAGCAATACATTTGCCAATTAAGTTAATACACTCAAATCCCTCCTATCCAGCAGAAAGGGCAGAGCAAATCCAGGTGAAAGGAACTGGAGTCTTACAAGTCTCCTACATGTCATGCAGCAGAAGAACAAAAGAAAGGGGGGGATGCAGGGAAAGATAGGGAGGAAACCGCCCCCCTCCAGTGAAATCCACTATTAATTACCATGAGGTGTCAGGGGTCTCACACCCAGTCAGCTCTGTGAGGAGAGAAGGGCAGGAATACATCCAGAAGTAGGTGCATGATTTTTTTAAGGCCAGGCTGGACAAGGCACTGAGCCACCTGGTGTAGTGGGAGGTGTCCCTGCCCATGGCAGTGGGGTTGGAACTGGATGATCTTTAAGGTCCCTTCCAAGCCAAACCATTCTATGACTCTGGGATTCTATGATTTGGCTTCCTGCAAGGAACTTGAGGAACTTGAGCTGCTCTGATGTTATTGTGGACAAGGTACAGATAAAATTGCTCTTCAGACCTGCTTGGACCTGCTGAGGGATTTGGTGTACATGGAGCTGAGCTCTTAATTTCAGATGCAGAGCCTTTAGGGATGAAAGGTGTCCATGAAGTCCCCAAAAAGAGAGGTATTAGAGAGAAACTGCCCCCATACAATAAAATATTTCAGGCTGAAGGAGCATCTTATGTGCTACAACCGTTTTCTTTTTCCAGCTACAGCAGTTAGTCTAGATAAATCCCCCAAACCAACAAAACCAAACCCAAAACATATCTTCCCTCCAACAAAAAGGGAAAAATGCATTTCTTGTTCTCATACGCCCTGTGTCTGTCATGGGCCATGTTGGGTTTAGGTCATGGCTCCTGACTCACACAGAAACCACTGAGGCAAGTCCAAGAGCCACTTGCTCCTCATGAGGATTCTCAGAGATGGAAAGGGTTTGGCTTGGGGCTTCATCACAGCTACTTTTGCTATAGGGTGGTGATGTCCTCACTGTCCCCTGGCAAATGAGCAATCCCTCTCCTGGAGCTGATTGGTGAGAAGCCACCAAAAGGGGCTGTCTGGAGACACCAGTTTCACCAGTGCTCTGACAGGGATCTCTCCAGAGAAGAAAACCAACATGACCCACTTGGAAAGAAAGGCCAAAGGAGCTCAGTTTTGGTCTGGAAGAGTCTGAGAGGGGATGAGATAATCCCAGCTGCTATAATGAGGCTTGCAGGCAATTGTTTCCCCGTCTCCTTAGGGGCATCACAAAGCCATCAGCTAAACTTGCAGGAAGGACTTAAAGGAATAAAAATGTATACACAGTAGAGATTTTCACACATATATTAACCATACATATATATATACACAGTGTCTTTCCACCTGTACATATTAACTGTATAATTAATAAACATAAACCACCTCAATATATCTGTATAATAAATACATTTAATAAATGTATAATTAATGTACCTTCACATGCAAACAGACACACACACGTACATATAAAGGAAAGCCCTTTCTGTCTGAATGCTCTGGCTGAGTCTCAGCTGTGGGACTGGCTGCTTTGAAGGTTTTGAAGAGCATCTCTGGAGGACAAGGTTTCTGCTTGTGCAAAGCTCAGAGCTCTGCCCCATCCCAGCCTGTCCCTGCTGCTGCCTTCAGAATTTTTGTTATTTTAAAAAATAGTACTAAAAAAAAGCAGTCAGCAAGAGGGTGGCAGAAACAGTCTTCCCCCTCAGCCAGGATGGAAGAGTTGTACCAGGCTAGGAAGTGTCACCTGTAGTGGAAAGGGCAAGTGTCCACCTTAACCAGTGACCAAGGGTGATATCAAGCAGACTATGACTAATCAGAGATCACAGCAGTGACGTGAAAGTTTCCATCTACCGCCATGGAGCAGCACAGGAGATACCTCCTTCCCCAAGTTGGCAAAATCTTCTCAGCAGGATAAGGAGGAGGAAAATGATCCATGTCAGAGAGATGCATCCCAACATCCCACCAAGGCTGGACCAAATCCGGCCAGGAGGCAGGGTCCCGGTGAAGGACACAGGAATGGCAAAGGAGTCATCAGTAGACACTGGACCTCAAGTACACAACACCTCAGTGTCAGGAGAGAGATCAGGTATAGGATGGGAGCAGATAAAAGGCTGTCTCTGGATGACCCTGGGCCCTGTCAAGGGCAGAGAGAAGTGAGAGGTGGCAGCTCTTTTATTTAGGAAATAGGATGAAATAGATCTGCTCTCCTCCCTTAGCCATGCACTAAGGACCTAACAAAGACTGTCAGCAGCTGACAGTTCCCTAAAAGAGGGAACAAGATACAGTAAAAAATGGAGGCAAAGCAGCTGGGGGGGGAAGAAATGTTTCCATAAGGTATCACCAACTTATTGGAAAACTGAAATGAAATGAATTAGGAGAGTGGTTAAAGCTTGGGACTCATATAGAACTGCAGAAGGTCTCATATTTATCACAAGATGTGACCGATTTGCTGCACAAAGCAGGGACATCTGTCAGCTCCAGGAGCTGCAATTAGCTGCTACTCTGCTACCCAAAAGAGGTCACCAAAAACTCCAGGTTCTCCCTTCCCGACAGGGAAACTCCCAGGCATTTCCACAAAGAGCAATTGCAAGTTTTGTTTTCAGCATGACTGAGTGATCTTCTGGAGTGATGGGCTTTGTGGGTCCTGCAGTTTGTCTTGTGGCACACCAGTTACAGCCAGTTTAGAAATACGACACAGCCCCCACAGCTCAAGGATGCACAGACTCCACTCTCTCCCTGAGGGGCTCACACTGGACACCAGGGGGTGCACAGGACTGGCACTAAGCTTTGTTAAATTACCTTTTGTTAATTAGTCCTACGGTTTGCAGCATCACTTCAGGGAGCAGGCACTGCGGGAAGCTTTTTGTTCAGCTCTAACCCATCACCTGGGCTGGCCATAGGTCCTCCTGCCTCCAGCACATCCCTAGCCTCTGGGGATATGCCTGTCTCTCTGGATCTAACAGCACCAGATGGATTTTACAACCAGAAAGGCACCGGGGGCTTTATTTTCCTATCACACATTTACTTTGAGGGAGGTGAGCCTAGAGAAGTTGTGGCTGGATCATCCCTGGAGAGGCTCAAGGCCAGGATGGACAGAGCAACCTGGGCTGGAGGGAGGTGTCCCTGCCCAGGGTGGCAGGTGGGTCTGGGTGGCCTTTAAGGTCTCTTCCAACTTAAAACATTCTATGACTCAACAACACAGGCAGCTTCTGTGCCACAATCTGAGAGCTAATCTCCACCAAATACGAGTTTCACTTCTGCTCAGGAGCAGCCTGCAGAGCTGCAGCTCTCTTGCTGAGCTCCATGTTCCCCAGAACAATTTATGCAAATGTTGCAGAGTGGTTTTTACAAACTGATTTTGCACCATTCTGGCATTTCCCTGCTGATATTATGGTCAGGCTTTACCTCTTTCTCCTCGTGCTGATGCTGACCTTCTGGAGGAGCTGAAGCCACTTGCCGCCTTCCCTGTGCGAAGCTTGGGGAGGAGGAGAATCATCTGCAAAACCCCAAAGAGCCTCCTCCAAATAGGAATTGTTTCCTATTTTTTTCACTGCTACATGCTGAGTAGATGAAGTCAGAGGGAGGGGCAGATAATGGGAGATAAACGGGTCTGGGACCCCAAGTGCTGCATCAGGTGGTGCTGCCAGATGTGCTGCTGCCTTCCCCTCCTCACTCCCAGCCATTCCAACTCCCCCCCGCCCCCCACCTTTGCCACCTTTTAAAAGCAACTCCTGCTCATTCCCCACAAATATTCACCTCTCACATAGGTAATATCAAGCTAATTCAATTGAATTAATAACAGTAATTAATTCATATGCATTAGCATAACACTATACATCATAGATGGAGGCTAATAAATGCAATACTGATTTTCTTAATCGACTTCTTCAGCTGCGGTGTGTCACCAGCTGTGGGATCTTAGAATCACAGAATAGTTTGGGCTGGAAGGGACCTTAAAGATCATCTAGTTCCAACTCCCCTGCCATGGGCAGGGACACCTCCCACTAGATCAGGTTGCTCAGTGCCTTGTCCAGCCTGGCCTTAAACACCTCCTTTTCCAATTAGAGGCAAGAAATAACCCCCAAAAAACAACATAAAACAGCACCCAAACCCCCCCAAAGTATTTCTGATTCTGAAGGCCCTTCTGCAATAGCATCAACAAGCAGGGGCTCTGCTCTCCCAGTTTGCTGCAACCCACACACTGTGGGTTGGGGATATTTAAAGGTGACCCCACAGTATCCCCATGTGAGGATCAGTAACAGAGACACTGCCCCAAAGGAAGGGGAAGGAGCAACACTGACCAAGGACCACTGTAATAATCATATATCTGGATATTATTTTCTCCCCTCACACACGGTGATTAAGAGACGATGCAGGTCCTAAAGCTAGAACCTTTTGCTCTGGGAAAATTATATGTGACACTTTACATACGGATTAGATAATTAATGTATGTCCTGATTTCTTCCACCGGAACATAAAAAGGGTGAGAGCAGGGCTATAATTCCAGATAATTAAAGAGCAATGGAGTTGCAGTAGCTTTGGCAGTGGTGGGAGTGCTGCTGCTGCTGTCATTAGCCCTCTCCATCCTTCACACCTCCTCCCCGGGGGCCACCAAGCACTGTGGCCATGGCACCCTCTGTATCAGGCCACCAGACTCTCTCCTGTCCCACTGCTTTAATTTCCAAGTGCCAAGAGCAGGTTGAATTCTGAACTTGCAAAAAAACAAACTAAAAAGTTCTCCAACTCCAAGAAACAGCCCAGGCCCGTTTTGCTCCAGATGAGCCCTACCCCATGGAGTCTGGGCTGCTCTGCATGGCAGGGCTCAAGAGCAGGGGCAGAAGACTGTGGCAGCCACACTGCCATCTCCTCGCTGCTTGGAAACTTCAGATGCATCCAGCAAACAGCTTCAAGACTCCATCTCATCCCACCTTCTACTCCATAAGCACAAACAGGCATCAGGAACAAGCAGCACAAACCTGTGCTGGGAATGAGGGGCAGACAGTGACAGGAGGAGGGGAGTAGCATGAGAGCTCCCAGAGAGGGACAAGCAGGGAGAATCTCCCTGCATTTCAATATAGGAAGATCCATCTAAACCTGAGGAGGAACTTCTTTGCTGTGAGGGTGGCAGAATCCTGACACAGACTGACTAGAGAGAGGTGGTGGAATCTCAGGAAACATTCCAAACCCACCCGGATGCATTTCTGGGTGACTTGCTCTGGGTGACCCTGCTGTGGCAGGGAGTTGGACGAGATGACCTCCAGAGGGCACTTCCACCAAATCCACCTAGATGCATTTCTGGCTGACCCTGCTCTGACAGGGATTTGTATAGGGATGACCTCCAGAGAGCCCTTCCAGACCCTGCCATTCTGAGATTCCATGTGTGTCACTTGTGTCCCATGGTGGGGGCTGCAGGGCCTGGCACTGAGAAGGTGCCTAAATGTGCCTGGATACAGCAGAACAAGACAGATCAGGGAAGCGCCTCACACTTGCACTCTGAGACATCTGCATGAAGCCCAAATGAGCTGTTTTCCAGGCAGATACACTCACCAAATG
Organism: Turnix velox; assembly: GCA_013400935.1. Taxonomy (NCBI): domain Eukaryota; kingdom Metazoa; phylum Chordata; class Aves; order Charadriiformes; family Turnicidae; genus Turnix; species Turnix velox. The sequence goes on along the minus strand of VZTY01023903.1, from coordinate 68,502 downwards.
GAAAGAAAATGCCTATCGGTGCATGGGCATGGAGTATCTTCTGAAATCCCTGCAGGACCTCCCTGCCTGCTGTGATCAAACATGAAAACCTGGAGCTGTCGATGAGCAGAACAAACACCAACTGCCTGTGATTTCATCTGCATGGAATCCTGCACCCTGCCCCACCTCTGCTGTGGCAGGCAGTGGGGGGGGCAGGGACAACAGCAGCACCCAGGGCACACCACAGTGTGACATCCAACGTGCTCAGAACACCAGGTGTTTCCTTGGTTTGATCTTTCAAGCAGAGAAGGTGTTTGCTCTGATTTTTAGCTTAGTGCAGCGTTTCATGGAGCTCTGCCCCAGCTGGGCACAGTCCCTGCTGCCTGCTTGTCCCCAGAGAAGGGAGAGATGTAAGCAAATATATATATATATATATATAAATATATACATAAGTGATGGGGAGCGTTGTGGGTGGCAGGGCAGTGTCCCCCTTCACTCAGCTGTGTCAAACCTCCCTCTTCCTGCCCAGCTGAGCTCCATCCTCAGAGTAAAACCCAGCACACCCCACACCCCGGCAGCAGAGCTGTCAGAAAATCTCCTCTCGTTTACTGGGGCGTGAGCACAGAGGGGAAAGCAGGGGTTGCAGGTGAATAATTTCCTCTTTCGGGTTCCTCTCTCCATCTTGCCTTTGTTTACCCGAGCGGCTGCTCCTCCATCACATCACTCAAGGTGTCTTAAGGGCTCCCCCGCTCCCCGGCACCTCCACCCTTCTGTATTTAAAACCTTACTGATAACAATCAAGACGGTTTATTGTCTCTCCTCCTGCAGGATCTCCTAAGGCTGTGAAGGTCTCAAAACGTCTGACCAGCAGCCTGACAAATGCTCCTTCAACCGGGCTTTGCCGTGCCACCTTTGAAATATGTATGCACATGTTATGCAGTGCGGGTGCATATCAGTGCCACATCTACCTTTGCATATTAAATCATCACCACATCTTCTCTGGCAGTAAAATATGCAGAGCATATGCTAAAGGCAGCATCTTCTTCCCTGCCTCACTGGAGCAGCCCTCCCCTCTTGTGTATTTCTTCTCCCCCCCCCATCATGGGCTGCCCATCCCAGGTATTTCAGCCCCTGTCCTTTGTTCTTCTCCTAGGAGAGGTATTTCTTTCTTTCTTTCCACTGCCATGTTGCTTTTAAGTACTTTATATCACTGTCTGCTTACAAATTAATTATAGTCAGAGCCAAACCCTAACTCCTCTCCCCCAGGAGAGGAGAGGCAAATAAGAGAGACTACAGGAACGGTACCCAAAATAACAAGACAGCAAGAGCATGGGGTTGCCTTCCCCTCTCATTACACAAACCTATGGAGGCAAACAGGGATTTCAGGTAAATTGAAGCACTGTCCCATCTCATATTTTTACAGAGAAACAGTTCATCCTGGCTGACGCAGGCCAGGAGTCTCTAATAAATGGAATGGGGCATTTTCAAATGAGAGTGGAAATATTCTCTGCAATAAAAGCCCAAAATATGAATAATCCTTTTTTTTTTACCGAATAAAGCAGCTACTAGGAATTAGGAATAAAGCTCTTGTCATCAAGATCTGGAGGTGTTTAAGGCCAGGCTGGATGAGGCATTGAGCAGCCTGGTGTAGTGGGAGGTGTCCCTGCCCATGGCAGGGAGGTTGGAACTAGGATAATCTTTGAAGTCCCTTCCAACCCAAACCATGCTGTGATTTTATGATCTGCTCCTTACACAGAGCCTTGGTCCTGCTCCTGGTAGCTGCAGTTTGTGCTGCATAAAGACCCCAGACCCTCTCCCATATGGGGCTTCCCACTTTGCTGATTTAATAGAAATCCTCTAATTTACAATGGGCTTCTCAAATCCATGGGCAAAGCATGTGCCCACCTCCCATTTGGGCTAACAGAGGTGGTTTGCCCCAAATAATCTCTGGGGTATCTAAATACCTGCACATGGTATGGAGTCAGATCTGGAAAATGGATTTGGGCATACAACATAGAAGTATAAGGGACTGCTGTAATGTTACAGATGTTGTAAAGCAAATTATTATTAGCTTTATTATTAATATTGTGCTATATGTAAGTTAATATTATGAATAATATCACTCAAAACCCATGAATACCCCAGTTCATGTCCTGCCCATCCCCAGGGCATATCCACCTCCTAGTTGGTGGGCTATGGCAGAGGTGACACCATGCACATCTCTGCAAAGTCTCCATCACATCCTTCTCTCAGCAAATGAAGCCAAGGTTTCACATTGTCTCATCACATCACTGATGCTCTGCCATCACACAGTAGAGCTGGCTAACTATCACCCCTCCTGCTTCCTGATCTGCTGCTTCTTCTCTCCCGCCTGTAGGCTGCTCTGCTTCTCAGGCATTTCTGCCACAGACTAACTTGCTCTCCCCTCCTCCCCACCACCTCTCACTCACCCTAATTTTGCAGGTTTCAGAAAAGAAGTGAGAAAAAGCTGTCATTATTAAAGGGAGCTCTAATAGAGCAAGAGAACAGCATGAGCCCTTTAGGTTCTCCACAATATGTCAAAAGGAGTGAGATTTTCTTTTCACCCACAGGAATTCACACTCTCATCCTTCCCCATTCTCTAGCTAAAGATCCCAAGGGCTCCTGGACCACACTGGTGGGATGTCCCAGACCTGCTTCACTAACACTGGGAGGGGTTTGATGCTCCCACCTCTCATCCCCATCCTGCAGTGCAACATAAGGCAAAAATAGTAGTGTAGGTGTAATATAGCTTAGGAAAGCTCTGTGGACTCAAGAAGTCCACAGACTCTGTGGTTCTAGTTTCTGGGTGCTATCAGAATGCTAATAATGCCTGGAGAAGACAAGGTTTGGGGGGGACCTCAAAGTAGCTTCTCAATACCCGAAGGAAGGGGGCTACAGAAAGGCTGGGGTTGGACTTTTCAATAGGATATGTGATAGAAGGACTAGGACTAATGGATGCAAATTGGCAGAGGGGAGATTTAGGCTGGAGAGGTTCCCGGAGAGGTTCCCAGAGAGGTTGTGGATGCCCCCTCAATCCCTGGAGGTGTTTAAGGCCAGGCTGGATGAGGCATTGAGCAACCTGGTTGTAGTGGGAAGTGTCCCTCCCTATGTCTGGGGCATTGAAACTAGATGATCTTTAAGGTTCCTTCCAACAGAAACTATTCCAGGATTCTTTGATTCTATAACATCAGCTGCATCCCTGTCCTGTCGTGCAACCTCCAACCAGCTGCTGGATCAACCTTCACCCTCCACCACTAGTTCCCTCCCTAAATTAAAAGCAGGCTGTGATATATGGGCTGTTTGGTGCAAGATCCTCTCCCTCCTGGCTATCATCACTGTAATTTTCCGGGAACAGAGGGACCAGGCTGGATGCATCACTGGGCTCTTTTCCACCCACACCAACATCCTCTTCAATTACTGTCTGCCCCGGGTCGAAAGAACTCAACCCTTTTCACCCAGCAAGAATACACTCAACTCTACCCTGTAGTAAATGCACAAATCCTTCAGCAGAGATTAATAAAACAAGGAGCTTTCACTCCCCGTGCTTCTCCTCCAGAAAGCAAAGTCACGGAGTCATAGAATGTGTTGAGTTGGGAGGGACCTTCAAAGGTCATCTAGTCCAATCTTACTGCAGTGAGCAGGAACATCTTGCACTAGATCAGAAAGCCCTGTTAAAGTCTTGCAAGAGATCAAATAAAGCCCAGAAAAGCTAATGATTTAAGGCTGCTGTTCTCCAAAGGCACCGCATGTCCCACAGCCAGAGCAAGAAAGAAAATCCCTCTGTTATCCCTTCTGGTGCATTGTTCTTCATCACAGTCATAGAATCATAGAATGGTTTGTGTTGGAAGGGACCTTAAAGACCATCTAGGTCCAAACCCATGACATGGGCAGGGGCATCCTGCGCTAGATCAGGTTGCTCAGAGCCTCAGAACACTGAGGATCCAGAGCATCCTCAGTGCTGCTCACCAAGCCAGAAGTGCTGTCCATGATACCACAGCACCAAGGTGACATTGTCCTGTGAGGTCACTCTCAGCCACATCTCCCCAGCTGGAGATGGTGTCCCCAAGCCATGGGGTCCCTGAACTGCTCTTTGCTGAGGATGGTGATGGCAAGTTGAGTCAGGGCAAGGAAAATGACATTAGAAACTTCAAAGCCATGGTGTGATGCCACACTTTGCAGCACAAGCAGCTAATGAGGGTACCACAGCACCCTGACAGTGCTTTTTGGCCTCAATGAGGACAGAGCAACCATTAACTAAAGCCATGTTTCTAACAAAGAGCTTAAGAAAACCCAGTCTGAGGAGAAGCAGAGATGAGAATCTGTCACCTCACAGCACTGCTGCTACACATTTTAGGAGGAGATGGGCTAACTGCAGATTCTGTCTCTCAAAGGAATATATTAATGATGGTAATAGAAGGGAGCAGAAGTCTGTGCCAGTGTGACCAGTGATTGCCAGAGGATGTTCTCCACAGAGGGGTGTCCCTCAGCTACAAGAGTGGCAATTTTGCTTGCTCAGAGAAGCACCTGCACAGCCAGGATCTGCTGCAGCATCCCTCAGTAGGACTCATAGTGTACAAACCCATGGTGGGCTCCATCACTCCTGTTGCTTCAGCCAGGTCCACTGCTCCCCAGTCGCCCCCCAAGGGCTGTGAGTCCAATTTTTGCCCATTTCACGGGGAGGGGGGATTTTTTCATTAGCCCTGGTGTTCCACCCCATCTTTCAGGATGAATCATTGCTGTTTTAAGCACACAGCAAAGATTTATGCAGTAATAGATGTGGGGAATAGCTGTGGCTCCGGGGTCTCAGAACAATAATACATAATTCAGAAATTAATACAGGGTAGCAAAGACAATGGGATTTGAAATGAACATTATTGGCCAAAGCAAAAGGAAAACTCCACAGGCTCATCATGCACAGATGCTTCCACTATCCACACACCCAATTAGAACTTTAGTTCTTACAAAGGGAACTGACTTAAACCATTAAATCTTTATTATTTTTTTTTTCCCCGTGGTGGGAGCGGGAGTGGGAGTGCAGATTCCTTAAAGATAGAGAGTTTAAATTAAGCTTTAAAACTGTGACTGCGCAAGATTTAATACTGACAATTAGCCTGGACAAACAGTTAATCGTCCTGCAGGCATAATTTATATATTCTCTGTGCAACAGGGAGAGAATGTCAGCACATCGTGCTGCAAATTAGTGCAATAAAAGAATCTCATAACCTCTAACAGCTCGGCTGTCTGACAAAGAGAGATCATTCCTCCACTCCCCAAGCTGTTGCCTAGCCACATCCTACCACCCTGGGCCACAGCTCTCACCCATCAGGCTTCACTTCCCAACCATGCCAGGTTTTTGCCATCACTGGCATGGAGCTTCACCAGACACCCCTGGGATGAGCCAGGCCAGAGGTTTAGTGAGTAAAAGCTGAAAAAATAAAAATAAAACAAGCATGGCTACATAAACTGGTGATAACCCTGGTTCTGAATGCAAAGCAAATGCAAGCATCAGAGTAAGGATGGGCCTGAGAGGTGGGATTGACTGAGCAGGGACAGGAGGGACCATCAGCAGCTGAGCTGAGGCATCAGCTTCTGATAGTGGACATCAGCAGCCTCCAATGTGATCTGGGCTGGGGGCAAGGAGGCTGATGTTCTACATTTCAGATAAAATGTATGAAGTCAACGAGTAACATGCAAACAATTACAATTTTCCTAACATGCATTTGAAGAACATGGCCAGTGCTTATGTATCTAGGCCAAATTCTGTCATGAGACACAAAAATCTCTCTCCTATAACGATCTACCAGGATATTTTTATTTGGTGGAGGACACATGGACTAGATCTCATTTCTAATTTTCTCATAACCCCCTCTAGAGAAAATTTAGGGATTCCTTGTAGGTCCAACACTGTCACTGCAACCCACATCACATCTCAGAGAGAAAGCAGGAAACCATAGTGAAGAAGAAAAGCAAAAAACTGCTCAACATACCAAATATTATTATTTCAAGAGTATTATTTCAGTGGAGGCTTTCAGAATGACTTACTGACCTAAACTATTAAACACCATCACTGTGTGACTACAGCAGAACAGATGAAATGCTCCAGAAATAGCCACGATTCAGTGAGACTTATATTATTCACTCTGCAAATTTATTGAGGGACTTTTATAAGAGGCCTATAGAAAATTAAATTAATTATTAATAAAAATCAGCAATATCTTTTCCCTCATCTCCTCCTAATACCATACAGGTGGTCCGTGCTGCTATTTTCTTCTATATAAAATTCTTTTCCCTGCTAAAATGCTGTGCTTGCTTGTGCTAAAGGAGCCCGTGGGAGGCTGCTGTATGCAAAGAATTTGTTTTAAGAAAGGCAAAACGTTAGATCCCTCAAAATTAGTTACTAACCAGTGGGAGACATTGAGATATTGGCAAAAAAAAAAATTGTCCTTATTTCCTGTGAAACTCAATTTACATTTCTTTTGGGGTAGGAGTGAAAGGAAGCAGGGAATTAAAGTCCAGAGAAAGCCAGCGCAGGGATAAAATGTAAAACTCTACTGGGACTTCCAGCTCTTAGGCACAGCAGGAAACTCAATACAGATTTACTTAAAATAGGTTAACAAGGCAGTTTGCATCATCTTCTTTTAGCACTAGAGGACTCTGCTTTCGAAGGACACAATTAGAGGAAAGAAGGAAGAATCAGGAGGCAGCGGTGCATTTCCAGTGCTCCCTTCCACAGCTCTCAGAGCAAATAACATCCTTCTGCTCCATTTCAGTTGTCAAAAAAATGGAGAAAGGGGACCAGGTGGGTCCAACCAACTCAGATATGTGCTTAAAAAGGAAAAGATCTGGTCCAGTACCTATCTGCCTCCAAAAGTCCTTATGTGGGATCCATCTGATCCGCTCCCAGGGGATCACCATGCAAATATAAATAGTGCAGCCTCCAAAACCAGCCCAATTTCACATCCCTCTGAGTACATTCAGCTAAAGATCACCAACTGAAATCCAGTGTCCTCCCAGACAAAGCTTTCAGAGATGCAAATTGCCAGAAGAATTGTCTGGCATCAGGATGCACAAGAAGGAAGGAGTCACAATCATGTTGCTTTCCCTGGGATTTATGCTCTAGGATGAACTATTCTGTGTGAGACAATGTGTTTGCATAAAGTGCTGAAAATATAAGAGGTTTCCAAAGCCATTTTCCTAAAGACAGCAATAGCTCATTCCAAAGCACATGCACCCAAACCTGCACACACACACACACACTGGTGCATCTCAGCTCAGCTGGGGAGGCTCTACTAAAAACATGCTGAAAAGAAATAGAATAGTAGAATGGTTTGGGTTGGAAGTGACCCCAAAGATCATCTGGTTCCAACCCTACCTTAAAGGGGCACCTTTAATGTAAGTAAGCCTAAAATGGTGACCTCTAGCCTCCTAGCAAATTCCCTCTTGTAAATCTGTATATCCCTTCATAGAATCATAGAATGTTTTGGGTTGGAAGGGACCTTAAAGATCATTCAGTCCTAACCCCCCAGCCATGGTCAGGGACACCTCCCACTACACCAGGTTGCTCAGTGCCTCATCCAGCCTGGCCTTAAACACCTCCAAGGATTGAGGAGGCATCCACAACCTCTCTGGGCAATCTCTTCCAGTGTTTCACCACCCTCACAGCAAAGAACTTCTTCCTTTTCTCCAGCCTAAATCTCCCCTCTTCCAATTTGCATCCTTTACTCCTAGTCCTGCCATCCTGGACCCTAGTCAAAAGTCCTACCCCAGCCTTTCTATTAGCCCCCTTCCTTCAGGTATTGAGAAGCTACTCTGAGGTCCCCCCTAGCCTTCTCTTCTTCAGGCTGAACAACCCAAACTCCTTCAGCTTGTCCTCAGAAGGGACATAAATAATTCTTTAACATAGAATTTAAATAAAGCTCAAATGAAGAAAAAAAACCCTACCAAAAGCATGAGATACTTATTGAGCAGTTATTATTATTTCTTAGTGTCACAGTGGGTTTTCTTTTTTAAAGCAACTAAAATCCTGGTATTACTGCAAGCTCAACCCAAGATACTTATTCAAATGAAGCCTGTGAGCTGAGAACTTGTTGATACTGATGTGAAAAAAGGTCTTATTTTTTCCCCTTGTGTGTGTTCATTCATGACCTCACAGCAAATGAAAACACCAGGTATCTTCCCAGCTCCACCACCAACTTCTCTGGCATCACGATCTTCTCCATAGACACAACAGGACCACTCCTGGTGCTGCTCTGCAGGGGCAGGCAGAGCCCTACATGCCAGCCTTGGCAGCTCTGTCTTCCCCTTGCCCACTCCATGATGTGGAAGAAAAAAGTCCCCCAAAACAGCCCTGATGTCTTGCAATATGTGATTATACAGAAGGAGCTGCAGTCATACACAAAGCTAAAACACAAGGCACTTACTTTCCTGCTAAACCTTCCTCTGATCTCAGGCAATGAGGGTGTTGAGACACTCAAACAGGTTGTCCAGAGAGGTCATGGGGGCCCCATTCCTGGAGACATCCAAGGCGAGGCTGGATGAGGCTCTGAGCAACCTGATATGTCCCTGCCAATGGCAGGGGGGGTAGGAACTAGATGATCTTTAAGGTCCCTTCCAACACAAACCATTCAAAGATTCTATGATTCTATGTCTATTGCAACAAGAGCAACTCCCTCTGCCCTGGTGCTGCCATCCCATTTAATCCGTGTTGACTATTCCAATCCTTGGGCAATAGGATACAAGGCAAAATACAAAAGCAAACACTGATGAGGATGAGAGTGCTTACAAAGCTTGCACAAGGATGCAGCTTCTTTTATTCCCCACAGTGGAGATGTCCACTTGTTATCAAGAATAAACCTGCCTCTTCTACACCAAGCCGGTACAAGAAGACTGTAAAATCATGGCAAATCAGCCATACAACCACACCATCTCCATTTGATTTGAAGACTAGATGGGGAAGAGTGAGAAATGCAGAGCCCCTGGGCCACAGCACATTGTGGATCTGTTTGCTGAAAGCAGAAGCAATGACTACAGCCCACACAGCCACCCATGTGTCCCACCAGTTGAGTTGAGGACAGGAACTTATCTGAAGGAGCATCAGAGCTAAAGCCCACACAGCTGGGTATGTAACAGCCCTGGATTCAGAGTGTGACCTGCAAAGTAACCTCATCTGTAGGCCTGCAGCATCATTTTTGCTAAAAATAAACAGTTCTGGTACATCAACAAAACTCTACAGCTCAACAGGAACAAACAGTTCTGCAGAAACCTCCAGCTTCCAGACACGGGGCTGGAGATCAGCTCTGCTGTGCCCCACAACCTCATCTGAATGGCAGATTGTCTCCAGACTCACAGGACAAGCAAAACCAGGGAGATTTTCTAATGAAAACAATCAATGAAAAAAATTACTGGTAAATTTCCCAAGAAAAGTTGTTATTTCATAAAGCCTTCTGTTCAAAACCAGCTCAGGATGCCAAAGTGACATGTATTCATTCTCTTACTTATGATAATTGTGCATCAGTTTGTCTATTGTGACTAGCCTTAACCTACAAAAATGGTAGGTGGGATACTACTTTTTAATTTACTCCCTTTTCAAGCAATGACACCTACTAAATACTCAAACAATTGATTTTCTTTTGTAAAGAGGGCTGCCTTCTCTAACAGACAGCTGCCAGTTTGATGTGTCATGAAATAGAGAGATAAATAATAAAAGCACGAGAAAATAAAAATGAATATTCAGAATCCCAAAATGTGATTCCATACCATCATAGAATGGTTTGGGTTGGAAGGAACCTTAAAGATCATCTAGTTCCAACCTCTCTGCCATGGGCAGAGACACCTCCCACCACACCAGGTTGCTCAATGCCTTAAACACCTCCAGGGATTGAGGGGGCATCCACAACCTCTCTGGGAAACCTCTTCCAGTGTCTCACCACCCTCACAGCAAAGACCTTCTTCCTTCTCTCCAGCCTAAATCTCACCTCTTCCAATTTGAATTCATTACTCCTATTCCTGCCTTCACATATCCTATTCAGAGGTCCTACCCCAGTCTTTCTCTAACCCCCTTCAGGTATTGAGAAGCTCCTCTGAGGTCCCCCCTGAGCCTTCTCTTCTCTAGGCTGAACAACCCCAACTCCTTCAGCCTGTCCTCAGAAGGGAGATGCTCCAGCCCTTTCATCATCTTTGTTGCCTTCCTCTGAACCTGCTCCAACAGCTCAATGTCCTTCTTTTGTTGAGGGCTCCAGAACTGGAGCTGGGATCAAATTTTTGAATTTGAAAGCAATTTCTCAGAATTGAAGTTTTCTGGAGGATTTTGAATGAAAAAAAAAAAAGTATTTCTCAAATGAATGAATAGAGCTAGATTTAAAAATAGCTCCATTACAAGTGAGACAGTCTCAGCTGCAACAGGACTAAGGTAAAGTCCTGGAATTCAGCTGATTTTTAATTTGTCATCATGAAATAAACTTTTCTCACAGTTGCTTTCAAACAGATGACTGTCACTTCTGTCAAAGACCACAGCTGGCATCACATAGCTAGGAGGGCTTGATTATCACCTTCCAACAAGAGGCTTGAAGGCCTGGTGTGGACCTGCTCCTACCAGCTCCTTCCAGCATGGAGGCAGTTGCTAATTAAATCCAGAAGCAGAGCTGGGATGTGCAAAGTGGCTGGTGCAGAGGAAGCTTCTTTCATACCAAGTCAGTGCACGTTATAAATTTGTTCCAACAAAATTATCCCTTAATCACCCATTTTGTTGAACAGGGTTTCACATTAGTCATCCCCAAAATAGAAGTCAGTAAATGGTCTTTATCCACTTAACGAGGGCGGTAATCACTTTATTCCAATGGGTACAGTCTCTAGCCCACATACACTTTATAGTACTAAAAGGATCCTACTCACAGTTCTAACTTCCAGGGCTGCCGTAATGAGCTTCAGAAAAGGCAAATCACTTTTTAGAAAGACTGGGCTTTTTAAACCACCCTTGTTTGTCTTTATCATTTGTTGCATCTCTTTAAAATTAAAATCTATTATCCAAACACACTCCCCACCCTTGGAACCGGCTGCAGGGTTAAAGAGAAGGATTTCATTCCACCAAAGAAAATTCTCTTTGTAGTCCAAACCTACACCACCTAAGAGCAGGCAGACCTCAGAAGAGGGCTGAGCTCACCTTCATGTTCCTCTACTACCAATTTCTTCATTATTAAATTAAATATAGAATCATAGAATGGTTTGGGTTGGAAGGGACCTTAAAGATCATCTAGTTCCAACCTCCCTGCCATGAGCAGGGACACCTCCCACCAAACCAGGTTGCTCAATGCCTCATCCAGCCTGGCCTTAAACACCTCCAGGGATTGAGGGGGCATCCACAACCTCTTTGGGCAACCTGTTTCAGTGTTTCACCACCCTATGGGAACGGTACCCAAAATAATGAGCCAGCAGGATCGTATGATTGCCTTCCCCTCTCATTACACAAACCTATGGAGGCAAACAGGGATTTCAGATAAATTGAAGCCCTGTCCCATATGAGTTCAACCTGGCTGACACAAGCCAGGTGACACAAATAAAGGGAATGGGGTATTTTCAAATGAGAGAGGAAATAATTCTCTGTGATGATCCCTGCAATAAAAGCCCAAAATATGAATAATACTTTTTTTTACGGAATAAAGCAGCTACTAGGTGCAGGCATTAGGAATAAAACTCTTATCATCAAGATCTGGAGGTGTTTAAGGTCAGGCTGGATGAGGCATTGAGCAACCTGGTGTAGTGGGAGGTGTCCTCGCACATGGCAGGGGGGTTGGAATTAGATGATATTTAAGGTCCCTTCCAACCCAAACCATTTTATGATTCTATGAAGGAATATAAACATTAACAAGAGGGAATTTGCAAGGAGGGGGCTAGAGGTCACATTTTTTAGGCTGACTAACATTATAGGTGCCCCTTTAAGGCATTAGTGCTAATGAGACAGCAAATTATTGGGATGGAGTCAAAACTGGCCACCTGGTTTTGCAGATTCAGAGAACCAATCTGGAGGTGCCCGAGTGGAAAATGATGTGGTTTGCAGAGGTCAGTGCTTCAGGTCGATGTTTGCAAGGGCTGCCTGACACGGCTGGGACTGCCCACAAATCTGTCGCAGCTCAAGTCACTCAGAGCAGGCGACTTCGACCTTTGCAAAGATCACAGAGAGGCTGCAATTTGGGAGGAAATAGGCTGGGACTGCGGGTGGAGCTTGTACTGGGCTCCCAGCAAACATTCACCTGCCCTGTTTGAAAGTGCAGGGGACGCTGGCCACCATATCAGTACCTGAAGAGGGCTACAGAAAGGCTGGGGTAGGACTTTTTAATAGGATATGTGATGGAATGACAAGGAATAATGGATATAAATTGGAAGAGGGGAGATTTAGGCTGGAGAGAAGAAATTCTTTACAGTGAGGGTGGTGAGCCACTGGGACAGGTTGCCCAGAGAGATTGTGGGAACCCCCTCAATCCCTGGAAGTGTTTACGACTAAGCTGGATGAGGCACCAAGCAACCTGGTGCAGTGGGAGATGCCCCTGCCTATGGCAGGGGGAGTTGGGACTAGATGATCTTTAAGGTCCCTTCTAACCCAAACAATTCTATGATAATCCCCAAGTAAACCAGAAAATATACTGAGACAGGTGGGGAAAAGAAATGAGATCTGATGTGAAGTGAAGAAGGGGCTTTTCCTCCAAGAGCATCTCTAAGAGGAGAGCTGGGAAGGCAGCCTGCTGCTAAAGCCAAGGCGCTGGAGGCAGTGTTGCTTTGCAAGCCCCAGCCTGCTTCTCTTCTCATTAGAGCACAGGCTTCTCAGTGTTTTTACTCATTAGTGTTTTACACCCTTCTGGAAATACATATTTTGAGCTGGCTGCCTAAGTATTTAGCCTCTTATGTTTTCCAGATCGAATTTTCTGCCCATTTCTCATCCTGGTAATTCTCCTCTCTATTTCCCCAACTTCCCCTGTTCTATGAACCAGCTCTGAATCCAGCCAAACCTGCCAGGGCTGGCAGCAGCAAGTCAGCAGTTCCCAGCAAGGCAACCCAATGTATGGCACAGCAAAAAGAAATTACTTTGTCTTGGCTGCAAATTGAGACCTTCTGCAATGGGGACAGGAGCAGGTCTCCAGGGTCCACCATGACCTCCCCATACTTCAGAGTTAGAGCAGAAATAGAAGAGAGGGAAGAAACTCCAGCATAAGACACCACCAAATATTTACATTTCTTCTCATAACAAAAGAGGGAGGGGGGAAAGTTACAATGGCTACTGATAACTACTTAACTGATAAAGAAACACCTTCTGCTCCCCATTTCTAAACCAGTTTAATTATAGGTGTCTGGAGCCAGGGAGGCTGCACACTCACATGTGTGGTAGGAGGAGGCAATAGGCAGCTCACTCCCCTCACAATCCTGCCTCCAGCCTCCCACTGTACCTGTTCCTGATATGTGCACTAAGCATGAAGAAGGGCTTTGGATCACAAAGAGAGACCTCCCTCCCCCCCACCTTGTAATTACCAAATTAACACATTCTAATGGGTGAAGTACTCCAGCAGCAGACTATGATTAATGCACAAGTCCAATTAGCTGCAGATTCTTTCCCTCTAATTTTAGCCCACTTAAATAGCATGAGACAATCTGTGATGTCTCTGGGGTGAGCCTCCCCTCTCCACAAGCTCCCTCCTCTGCCATTTAATGAAATCTCTGGTGCTTAATGCAAGAGGCAGCTCCACTCCACCACTCTGCTGGAAACCTTCTTCTGGCACAACCACTGCATTGCTCCAGCAGTGGAAAGTCATCTTCATTACAGGCAAAAAGAAGACCTGACTTGGAAACCATCAGCTGATGGCAGCAAATCTGCTGCCTGCACCAGGCAGAGAGACATGGGTTGCTATAGAAAGCCCACATTTTAAGCCTCTCCAAGAGCATGGCTGATGTCCCTAAACCTCACACCCGAGAAGAAGATATCTGGCAGCAACCAGAGTGTTTCTGGAAATGACTGCTCAGTCACAATGATTCCCAATCTGGCCCTAAGATTTAAATACAAACCAGAAACTTTTACAGCTCCAAAGCCATACCAGTTATTAAAGCACTTCCAATGACTTGGGGCAATGGGGGCAAGTGGGAGCACAGAAGGTTCCACAAAAATAGAAGAAAATCTTAGGGTGAGGGGAGAGTGGCCCAGGCTGCCCAGAGAGAGTGTGGGATCTCCTTCTCTGGAGACATTCAAACTCCACCGGGAAATGTTCCTGTGTGATTTGATCTGGGTGTTCCTGCTCGAGCAAGGGGGTGGGACTAGATGATCTCTCCGGGTCCCTTCCAATCCCTGATATTCTGTCATTCTGTGAAAAACTTTTCTTTTCCTGTCCTTTGAAAAGCAGGAGGAATTCCTCAGAAATGCCCTTTGTTGGGCCCCATTTTCAATGTAAGAGAAGTTTCCAGGTGGTCCCAACATTGGTTCACCAGTTCAATATGAAATGAACCCAGAGACTAAGAAGAGAAGGCAAATCAACAAGCTCAAAATATTAAGTGGCCTGACTTGACTGTGCAAGGAAAAGGAGAAATAGTCCTTTTTGCAGAAGCTAAAGGAGAGCTCAACCCAATGCTGGACAAAAATAATAATAGCCTTTGCCTAAGGTGGGGAGCCTTAGAAGGGTGGGCCACTGGTGTACCCCAGAGCTGGCATCTGAATACAGCTCTCTGCAAGAGAACAGCCCACTGAGGAGCATTCACAGGAACCCTGGGCAGAAGGTGAAATACACTCTTTGGCACCATGAACAGACACATCAATGTCTCCTGCATCATTCATTTTGCTTTTTAAACATAACTCCATATTTTCATTAATAACATTCATTTAGATAACAGCAGCAGGTTCTTTACTGAGCCACTCCCATCACTACTCAGTTTTGCCATCATTTGCTTTTTATAAGACATAAAGAAAGCCAGTAAAGCTTTCCAAGCAGGTGACGTTGTGTACAAAATATTAATGCTGCTTATCCCTAAATTGATATTTCTTTGAAGACTTCTAATAAAGCCCAGTTCCTCCAGAGCCTTAACCATGACAAACGTCAATAAATGTTATGAGTCCCTGAGGCTGAATTTTAAAGGAGCATTAAAGATTAAAGAATGCACAGGTCAATTACTGAAACAAGCAAATGACTTTAGGAGTAATTACATATAATTTTGCCTTGTTTATTTTGCATTAGTTATAAGTGTCCATAATCCCGTGTCCCCCCCCCAGGGTCTCTTATGGTTTGGGTTGAAAAATTCCTTCATCTCTCATTTAATTTTAAGTGCTGCTGGGGCCCAAGAAGTGGCTTTTAAAATGGTGTTGTGGTGCCATATTTACATATATATATATATATACACACACATACACAAACACCCTCTGGTATCTCACATATGCCTTCCCACCAAAAGCCCTCTGGAGCTGTATGTCCCCATATCCCCACTGGAACAGCCTGTTGAGCTACAGTGGGGCAAACAGGTCTCCATTTCAATAGCTGTATAAATCATAGAATGCTTTGCATTGGAAGGAATCTTAAAGATCATCTAGTTGCAACCTCCCTGCCATGGGCAGGGGCACCTCCCACTAGACCAAGTTGTTCAATAAATTGCTAAAGCTTTTTTAAAGTCTGTATTATTTATACATTAAGGACTGGTACTTGTAGGCAAAACCCAGGCAGCATTTAAAGCCAGGGCTCCTCTTCCATCGCTGGGCATCTCAGTTCCTCCATCACCTCTTGGTTCTGCATGGACACACGTCACACCATGCTGCTTCAGCATCAGTTTTAATACACTGAGACCCCATGGATTATGAGAAAAACCTCCAGCAGCCCATGTTGGTCCTTTCCTACTTGCTCAACCAAAGCTAACAAAACACCCAGGGCTGGTGGCCCAGCAGGACCTGTCCCTTGAGGGGGAAGGCACTGTGGGAAGGAAAGCAGTGGAAGAAGTGCTTGCACTGGGCTTTCACCCACTTTTCACTTCTTTCATGTTCCTGAGATGATACTAGATTAGCAGACTATTTACATAGCCCTTATAAAGTGTATTTGATGTTCAGGGCAGACTCAGCATCTCTCACGTGGCTGTTCTGCCTCTAATGGCATCTTGTAGAGTGCCTGCTTATAACGAGGGTAATAAAATAAATTTGGGAAGGAAGTAGTGGGGAGGAGGGTGTGAACACATTATGCAGGGATCTAGACCTCTGCAGCAGAAAGAGGAAGCTTAGTAATGGACATGTTATAATCTCTCTGTGCTAGTTAATATACACCCAGTGTTACACTCATGTTTTATTGCCCTCCACACATTTGGCAGAAGCCCATTTCTTTTAAGTGATTTTGATAAGCTGATTGATGCAGTCCCTGTTTTTCTCATATGTGTGTGTTTGTAAGAACCCGTCTGCCTGATGCCATGGGCTTCTATCTAATAAAGGACCTATAATGTACTTATTTTCCTTGACCATGACTTTCTTCCACTTTCCCCTGCAATTTACTACTTTAGAGAAATTTAATCTGCAGCTGAAATGCACTGTATTATTAATGGAGAGGCAGCGCACAGCCTCGCTGTAATTAAACTATGCACCAAGGAGAGAAAAAAAAAAAAATCTCAACCCACCCAGTGTTCAAATAGCATCAAGGGTTCTGCTGAAACTATTTGGAGCCAAGAAATGTAAAGCCAGGCAGAAGAGCTCTCTCAGCCAGCGAGCTGTGCACTGGTTATTGCAGAGCCAAGATGGTATATGCAGATTTCCTCCCTTCACAGCTTCCAGGGGATTAAATAAAACTCCTTCCTTGCAGGTGTGACACATGCAAATTCTGGGCTGAAAGAGGGACAGGCTCCTTCCTTCTGATTAAAGAAACATCTCAGCTCTTAGCAGGTAATAAGTTTTGGGAAAGCCTGCCACAGCAGAACAATATAAATGGGCAAATTCACACTGCAGGGATTTACTGGTGGCTTGAGTAATCCTGATGCAACCTCTGTGTTGGGAATCTCTTAAGCTGCTGGTGGAGCAGACAAGGACAGGAACAGTCTGCTTCGTTGGGACCTCCAGATACAAGGTATGTACCAGTGGCTGCAGCAACCTCCAGAATCACTTCCCAGGCTTGCTTTAGCCTAAGGCCAGGAATAATTTGCATTGCCTCTTGCCAGAGATGCTGGAGCTCAAGACTTCAACCCACTGTAATACCCAGCTATGACACATCCCTTCAGCCAGAAAAGACAAACTGTCCTTAGACTCCAGCCCATCACATGGAAGGACTTCACCTGCATCTCTTGGACTCCAATCCAACACAACCTATGGAAGGACTTCAACTGTATCTCTTGGAGTCCAACTCAACACTTGGAAGGACTTCACCTGCAACTCAGGTTCCCATGCAGCAGAGAGCAATACTGAGACAAAGTGATGCCAACGTGCGGGAGAGCAGAGAACCTGAGAATTACTCATCTAAGCTCACTCCAGTCTCAACAAACTAAAGAACTGCAACAAAGCTCTCTGACCTGCTGGTCTGGTGCCTCAGGGGTATAACACATGGGGAACATCTAATCTGTGTGACAGTGGGGTTTGGTGTTGGGTACTTAGTGTCAGGTCATGAATCACAACCACAGGGAGCAGAAGAGGGTTCATTGTTGATCTTGATCCATCAGTTGCTGCTGGGATGAAAAAGGCAGGATAGACACATTGGGAGTGTGATGGGATTTAGAAGCCATGGATGATCACCAGGACACTGCTTGAAGCCCTCTCTATCTATCTTAAAGCAGTCAGAGAAAAAAAAAAGCCACCAATTTGATGGTTTTCTTTTGTTTTGGAGGGACTCAATCCCCTATTGCAGGATTAAGTGATAAAGACAACATTTGGCACCAGAGCAGCAGAGACAAGAGAGATAGGGACAGCATTTCTTGGGAAGAATGGGAATGGGGTGAAATGCAGAAGGAAAAGCAGGCAATGTTATCTCTGCTCCATTCATTGGGACTTTGCTGAGTGCAACACACCTGTGAAAACACCAGCTGTGTGGCCAAGAGCACAGACTTACAATCAATAGCCTGGTGGGAAGGGCTGACCAAGAACTAACAAAAGAAAGGGGGAGAGAAAGAAACACCAGGCTTTTATGCAAGAGCTCCAAAGTGCTGACAAAAGGGTCCATATTAGAAACTTGGAAAACACTTGAAAATCCTCTGAAAAAAAGTTCCTCCTCTGCCTCATTTTATACAATTTGTTGAGCAATTCACATGCAACATAAACCAAAAGCCGGAATGGGAAAAAATAGAGGATTTTGAATAAAACTAGACCAAAACTCTCAGCACAAGAGCCACTGATGTATTACATTCAGGAGCACAGATGCACTCATTAACACAGAGAGCTCCCCAAAACTAAGCTAAAAATACCACACGAAGCTCAGGCTTCATCACGGACAAAACCACCAGATATTTCAGCTGTTCAGTGCTAGTATTTCTCCTTAAAGTTTACAAAATATATATATATAAAATTATATATAATATAATTTTTAATCTATGAAAAAATGCAGTTACAAGTAGGTTTTTTAAGGAGGAATAAGAGTTGCATCCCCAGCAGAAGGTTCACCCCTCTTTTGCAAGGCTCAGAGTTCTGGCTCTGTGTGGGCAGACAGAAGCTCTTCAGGGACAATGGACACCATGGTATTTTGCTTATTTTTTTTTTTAATGGGTAGAGCAAAGATTTTTTTCTGACAAGTCTCATGAAAGGGAGCTGAAGACTAAAAGAAATCCACAAACCTGGTAAGAGCTGAAAAAGTGTCTGTACAACTGCAGCGCAAGATCTTTCCACTACTTCCTGGGGTGTATTAGAAGGGGCATGGTCAGTAAGTGGAGAGAGGTTCTCTTCCCCCTCTGCTCTGCCCTGGTGAGACCACATCTGGAGTGTTGTGTCCAGTCGTGGGGCCCTCAGTTGAAGAAGGACAGGGAACTCCTGGAGAGAGTCCAGTGCAGAGACACAGAAATGATTAAGGGCATTTCCCTTCTGAGAAAAGGCAGAGGGAGCTGGGGCTCTTTAGCTTGGAGGAGACTAAGGGATGACCTCATTTATGTCTATAAATATGGGAAGGGTGAGTGTCAGGAGGATGGAGCCAGGCTCTTCTCAGTGACCTCCAATGATAGGACAAGGGGCTACAGGTGCAAGCTGGAACACAGGAGGTTCCACAGAAATGGAAGAAAAACCTGTCAGGGTGAGAGAAGAGTGTCCCAGGCTGCCCAGAGAGGGGGTGGGATCTCCTTCTCTAGAGTCATTCAAACCCCACCTAGACACCTTCTTGTGCGACCTGATCTGGATGTTCCTGCTCTGGCAGGGGGATTGGACAAGATGATCCTTTGAGGTCCCTTCCAATCCCTGACATCCTGTGATTCTGTGAAAACACAGAGCCATCAGACAGCCTTAACCTCAGCTTGTTCTTACCAACCCTGCCCACAACAGACTGGGAAATGCAGAGTGCCAATGCTAAAGACAAGATATTTCACAGTATTTTTTTAGCAGTGTTCAACAATGTGATCCCCTTGGAAATATCAATCTGGGGAATGACAGTGGACATGTAGAGAGAGGATCAACACAAGAAGTAACTCCAAACCTGGAGGAGTCTTTGATGTAAATTGGAAGAGGGAAGATTTAAGCTGGAGATAAGAAATTCTTTACTGTGAGGTTGCTGAGACACTGGAGCAGGTTGCCCAGAGAGGCTGTGGATGCCCCATCAATCTCTGGAGGTGTTTAAGGCCAGGCTGGATGAGACATTGAGCAACCTGGTTTGGTGGGAGGTGTCCCTGCCTATGGCAGGGGGGTTGAAACTGGAAGATCTTCAAGGTCCCTTCCAACCCAAATCATTCTATGATCCTGTTCCTTCCAGGAAGATTTTTAAACCCCTATGTGGAAGTAGGTTACAGCTGAAAGGAGAAATATATGTATAAAAACTATATTGAAAATACGTATAAAAAAAAATAAAATCCTTATTTGTCTTTGCAAGGACTGAAAGAGAAAGAAATTTCCTGTCTGGAAGCAGGTTCTTGAGTTACTTATACAGTTGCCTATGCCTATGCCTATGTTTGTTTGCCTTGCTCCAGTCCCTAACATTTCCTTCACTCATTGGGAAGATTTTGTACAGCCTATTTGTGAAGGATGATTGACTACAGGGAGTCTTTGTTGTACTATCTGCTGTAATTATTTTAATTCAAACACATTCCCTTATAGGACTGACATCATAAACGCTGTTTTCTATAACAAATAGCTGTCAAGGCTGTCAAGCAGATCTGCTTACTGTTTTATATCATTACAATATTTAATTTCAACTCTGCTTTCTTTGTCAAATGTTCTCAAGATTCCCTTTCCCTGGGAGCAGATAGGCAGACGCCTTCAGTTTCAAGCAGTTCTTTAGGGTGAGGTCAGGAAAAAAGACAGAGGGAATTTGCAGTAGGATCATAGAATGCTTTGAGTTGGAAGGGACCTTAAAGATCATCTAGTTCCAGTCCCCCTGCCATGGGGAGGGACACCTCCCACCACACCACGTTGCTCAGTGCCTCATCCAGCCTGGCCTTAAACACCTCCAGGGATTGAGGGGGCATCCACAGTCTCTCTGGGCAACCTCTTCCAGTGTCTCCCCACCCTCACAGCAAAGAACTTCTTTCTCCTCACCAGCATAAATCTTCCCTCTTCCAATTTGCATCCATTACTCCTGGTCCTGCCATCCTCGACCCTATTAAAAAGTACTACTCCAGCCTTTCTGATACTCATGTCCCAGTGGGAACTCAAGGCTAGTCTTCACTTTCCTAGTGCACACTGCTGTACATCTGGGTGTTATTAACTGGCAGGCTGGTTGGGTTTTATGACATGCTCAGACTCAAACCTTCTTAGTAACAAGATCACAGTGAAGCCTTTCTATTATCAGACTTTAAACTGGACCAGGAGCTGACAGAAACAGGCAGCACTTAATTCCCAGTTTCTTCCACTATTTCTCATTTATCTGACTTCCAGTGATGTTAAATAAAATGCTGTGGTTCTAAAAGAAATACTTCATAGACCTCAAAGAAGACAGACTGCTACATCCAGAGACACCACCACTCAAGTGCATTACTGGGGCTTTTGGAGCTTTCAAGTAAGTTCATGGATCCTAACTTTTCAGAGTAATACAAGTATTGTGTCAGCTTTGGAGTCCCCAGTACAAGAAGGGCATGGATCTCTTGGAAGAGGTCCACAGGAGGCCACAAAAATACTCAGAGAGCTGAAACCCCTCTGCTCTGAGGAGGAGCTGAGAAATTTGCAGTTGTTGAGCCTGGAGAAAAGAAGGCTGCGGGGAGACCTCAGATCTTCTGAAGGGACCTACAAGAAAGCTGATTGGAAGACTTTTTACAAGGGCATAGGGTGTAAGATGGGTAAGATGTGTAATGGCTTCAAACTGAAAGAGGGGAGATTCAGGTTAGATATTAAGAAGAAATTTTTTCTGCAAGGGTGGTGAGCCCCTGGCCCAGGGTGCCCAGACAAACTGTGGCTGTCCTATTCCTGGAGCGATTCAAGGCCAGGCTTGGAGCAACCTGGGCTGCCAAGGGCAGGGGATCTGGAGCCAAATCCCTTCCAACCCAAAGCATTCTATGATACCAAGAATAAAGCACCAAAGAGTTCTTGCTTTGTAGGACCAGCAAGATGGCTGAGGAAGTGTTTCAGAGGTGGCTGAGCACTGCTCATCCCCTCCACAGCAAGCTGCAGAGACACCAAAGACATGAAGTCTCTCCTGCTAGGAAAGATCTCCAGATGACACCTGGTTCTCCAAGGTAGAAGTCAGTTTCATGCTAAATATTCCTATCATGCCTTCTACAGTGCAATCTTAATTCATAATTAACAGGAATATCATAATTAACAGGAAGTGAGAGCCTCACTGGTCTTTCCACAGCAGAGTGAGACTTTCTTACACAAGCGCCAGCACACACAGAGTCTTCAACACAGAACAGCTCCCCAGTTCCCTCTGAAGGAACAAACATGAGCACAGCAAAAATTTTATTCACTCAGCTACAGCATGTGAGAAGCCCTGCTCTGCTATTTGGAGCTTATAATTTAATTAAAAATAATACCCAGGTTTGGGGGATCAAGCCAAGGATGTACACCAGCTGCTCTCCTTTCCCTCTCCAGCCCTCTCTGCCTGCCACGTGTAGGTACCTAACACCATAACTTTGCTATCTGGCTCCAAAGTGCTATAAACCATCAATAAATTTTACTGACTTTCCAGCAACCTTCATGAGGACTGGAAAAGTCACTTCTCCCACCAAAGATGGTGCTGTAAATATTTTATCTGTGCAGAAAACACCATGCCCACAGTGGCAGCTCATGTTCCTGGAAATGTTCTGTGAGCTTTGCTACCCTGCTGCGGTTGACATTTATCTGCTGCTTCAAGAAGAACCTGGGTACAAAGGCAGAGTAGATCTTATTCCCAGCAGTGGCTGCTGCCTCATTACAGAGCAATTCCCAGATTCCAGGGGAAAGGCAGGGAAGAGAAGCCAGACTGTCAGGAAAGCAGAAGTGCCAACAGCTCCTTACACAAAGCCCAGAGCCAGCAGAGCACTAAAACTTGTGCTCTGGCTGCCACAGAGTGTGTAATACCTGCAGTTTGTTCTCTTGCAGACTATAAGGTTCAGGTTTGGAGGGATGGTTCTGAGATTATAATTAATTCACATTTTCCCTATCCATATAAGTCTCTGGCAAATTCAAAAGCAGGGGTAGGACTTTTGAACCGGATATGTGATGGAAGGACTAGGAATAAAGGATGTAAATTGGAAGAGGGGAGATTCAGGCAGGAAATAAGAAAGAAATTCTTTACAGTGAGGGTGGTGAGACACTGGGACAGGATGTCCAGAGGGGTTGTGGATGCCCCCTCAATCCCTGGAGGTGTTTAAGGCCAGGCTGGATGAGGCACTGAGCAACCTGGTTTAGTGCGGGGTGTTCCTGGCCATGGCAGGGAGGTTGGAACTAGATGATCTTGAAGGTCCCTTCATATCCAAACAATTCTATGATTCTTACCCAATCAGACTTCTCAATACTGCAGGTATCTGTTACCAACAGGAAAATGGGTTTTCCTCACTTTGCTTTGGAGGGTAACAGCATCCTGGATGTCCCATGCCCTGCCATCCATCCTTCAAACAGGGCTGCTCCCAGGCTGGTAGAGATGTGAGTGTCACACAGCAGCCACGGTCACAGCAATGTTATCAGGGATTTCTATTAGGGGAACAAAGAAACCTCTTCTCTGCTAAACTCAAGGCTTGCAGAAAGTGAGGAGGAGGAGGGCAGTGAACATGTAACCAAGTGACTGCCCCTGCAAGAGTGAGAATCACAGAATATCAGGGATTGGAAGGGGCTGCAAGAGATCTTCCAGTCCCATCCCCCTGCTGGAGCAAGAACATCTAGACCAAATCAGACAGGACACGTCCAGGTGGGAACACCTCTATCAGGACACAACTCAACTCTTGCACTTCATCTGGAGTTTAAATCTGTCCCATGAAATGGTCGGTTCTGTGCAATTTTAAATACTTTACAGATAAAGACCTTAAAGGTGGTTTTAAACTAGAGCAGGGCAGGTTTACATTAGACATTGGGAAAGAGTTCTTTACCATGAGGGTGGTGAGACAGTGGAATGGGTTTGCCCAGAGAAGTGGTGGAGATCCCATCCCTGGAGACATCCAAGTCCAGCCTTGCTGAGGCTCTGAGCAACCTGATCTAGTGCAGGATGTCCCTGTCACTGCAGGGGGCTGGATTAGATGGCCTTTGAAGATCCCTTCCAACTCAACACATTCTATGACTTGCAGGCATTACCACTTCTCTGCATCCTCAAAGGGCAAGGGATTCAGCAGCACAACCCTCTGACTATGTACATCTGTCACTCCTCAAAAAGCACAAAGTGCTTCAGTATCTTTGTTTCCCCTCATCCTCACATGCCCTTCTCACCTCTGCCATGCATAGACACCCTTTCCAGGGCACTCCAGGCTCAGTTCACTCATGTCAGCCCGGACAAGATGTTATTCTCTAATATTTCTTAAGGCAAAAACTACATCTACAAGAAGATCCCCAAGGATATATCCCTTTGTTTTCCCCACACGCGCTGCCAGGAGACAGGCACGTGAAGTGCCTGCTGCTATAATTGTGCCAAGAACAAGCAAACCTCCCAGGGTTTCACTGACAGCCTCCACGTTGGCTTCCACAGCTCCATCACTCCTGCTGCTGGCAAGGGCTGGGACTACTGGGAAACCTGCTGGAGGGATATGAGGGTAAAACTAGCTACTGGCCCGGCTCCCATCTCTCCTGTCTGTCCTTAGATGTCCTTCCTTATCCTGCTGGCTGCATCTGGTCCTGAATCTTCAGCTTTCTCCCCAAGTGAAACAGCCCAGCTTGCCCTGGCATGGCCTGCTGCTTTGGATCATCCTCACAGCTTCCCTGTGGAAAGATCTCAGATCTCCCTCCTGCTAAGTACAGCCTCACCCCAGCTCCTCCAGTAGCTTCAGGGGACAGGGACAGCCCAAAATATCATGTCGTGGCATGAGGCATTTTGGGGTCATTTACCCACCCACCAACACACGCAGAGAGACACAGGGTTCCCCCAAACCCGGGCTACTCCATTTCCAAAGGGTTTGCTGGTGAGAGTAAGGGGTTTGCTGGTGAGAGTAAAGGGTTAGTTTTGTCTGGCAAAGGCTCCCAACCACCACCCCCCTCCCGATTTATTTCTGCAATTGTAATTAAGGCCCTGACAAAGTGGTTTAGCTGCCTGAGTCTTTTGTTCAATTTATTGATTAGCTATTTCTCAGAAGTTCATTACCATCCAGAGGCTGGGAATTGGGAATTGGGTCTATGTGGTTTTTCAAGGCTTCATCTCTGCTTCAGATGATTAAATGCAGCCACAACACATCCATCCTGCATTGAACAGCTCTGCCCAAGGTCAAACATTCATGCAAAACAGGAGTGCATATCTGCATGTCTAAATATCATCTGCATGAATTTCCAAGAGGGTGTTTTTTAAAGCCTTCCCAGCAAAAAAAAGAAAGTAGTATTTATGGAGGTAAGGCAGGTCATTTCTTAATGCTTTCAATACAATACCCTCTAATTCCAAACTAATATAGGAAAAAAATATGACCAGACCAACTCTCTCAAAGGTAGGAATGGGGGGAGGCGTGAAATTGCCATTGGCACAAATTGGCAGCTTCTGTGGAAGAGCAGAGAGCTGAAGGAGCAGGCAGAGAGAGAAACATGGAGGAAATACTGGATACCACCATCCATCTTATGCTGGGGGAAACAAAGGACTCTGTCCATCAGCAATCTTCATTAGGTTCTCTATTTATCACAAGGACAACATAAAGCAACCCCCCATCTCTTAAGAAGCACAACCCTCTGTCTTTCCTTGAAAGATTTCCTAGGCAAATGAGATGCAGCAGGTTTCATCCCCATTTCCATCGAGCATTTGTCATTAGCTGAGCTTGTGGAGACACGACTCAGTAGAAGCTGTGACATAGGTGAAAGTCTCCACTGAAGCTGAAGGACATAGCACTGGGAGAAAGGAAATTCTCAGTAGAGATATCTGATAACCCATCTTGTGCTGTGTTTTTAGAGTTATTGTCCATCTCATAAGAAAAACAAAAACACACTAAGGGGCATCAGGGCAGCAGAGAGATGGATGAAGCACAGGTCAAGCAAGAAGAGCTCTGTACCAAGGTCAGAGCTGACCATTGGCCCTGGTGGCCAGGGCAGCCAGGAAGTAGTGGGGCCAGCATGACTCGATTTGCCCTGTCTTTGGCAATAGTGAGGCCCTTCTCTCTCCAGTTTTGGGCTCCTCACTCCAAGAAAGGTGCTGGAGTGGGTCCAGAGAAGTGCAATAGAGCTGGTGAGGGGTCTGGAGCACAAGTCCTCAACAGCCCCATCTATGCAGACTAAGATCACTCAGCCTCCTGCACCCAATGGCATTCAATCACTTGCACTGAGAGAAAGAAAAATAGTAAAACCCTTAAAATTGAGGAATTGCCAGAGAAATAGCTTCTCATCTCAGCACATTGTTCTTTGACACTGCACTCTCCCTTTTTCAAGCTTGTCCCAGTGCAAAATGCCTTTACTAAAATAAATCAATCACTTTGAGCTTAAGGATGAGAGGCAAGTACTTTAACTCAGTTTCTTTTCCAAAAGGCACATTGTTTTCTTTCCCAGTAATTGAATTCTCTCAAAATAAGTACCTTTGATATTCAGAGGAGACCATTCCCTGTTCCCCTTTCCAGCCGGCAACTGTGTGTTTGTGTTGTACCCCAATTACTTCTGTAAGTGACACCCTGTGATCCAAGCTGTACCCTGTGCTGCTTTGGATGCCAAGCTGGGTCCTCAAGAAACAGAGGGGACTTTCATGTTGGGAGAAGGTGCTGGTACCTGGTAATGAGCAAGAAGAAACAAAAGGAGAGGGGATGCTTTTTCTTTCCACCTCCTGCATCCTCCCCTGCCTGAAGATTTTTGCTTCCCATTTTCTCCCCTTGCCTTGGGGGGTCCCTTTCAAAGGATGTAATTGATACAGTCACTGAAAATAATGGAATTTATAGCCCAGGCTCAACACTATAAATTTAGCTATTATGTTCCTGATGGGGAAATGAAGAACAAAATGAATTGAGACAGAATATTTGTCTTAATAATTGTCTCTTTTCTGTGCTGTATGTGTTTAATATGTCTATGTGTGTATATATGTGTGAATATATACATCCACATAACTATATTTAGTAAGGAGGTTTTCTGTTTATTTTGGGGCTTGTGTTTATTATTTTTTATTTCCTTCCTAAATGACCACATCAGCACAAACCCATGGCCAGACAGGAATTAAAGAAGCTGTTTGTAACAGAGCAACAAGGTGAATTTTCTCATCCTGGAGCCATTTGATGTGGGAAGAGCCAAACTCCATATAATCCAGCCACGGTGACAACCAATTGCTCCACGCTGCAAAAAGGACGTGGCAGTTTCTTTGGGCTTTTGGCTGCTTTTCAGATTTATTTCATTTTTAGCTGGGAAAGTAATAGCTGAGCCAGCAGTTCTCTGCTCAAAGCTGCTGCCCTGAGACTTCCACAAGGTTTCCCACTGAAACCTTCCTTCTCCACCCTCCCATCCCACTCTATATCTGCTGTTTG
Organism: Turnix velox; assembly: GCA_013400935.1. Lineage (NCBI taxonomy): Eukaryota > Metazoa > Chordata > Aves > Charadriiformes > Turnicidae > Turnix > Turnix velox. The sequence goes on along the minus strand of VZTY01023903.1, from coordinate 41,364 downwards.
GGGTTGGATTAAACCCAGTGTCAACTCTGTCCCTCTGCCAAACCATCACCAAAAAAAAAGTGCATGTCCAGGCTGTGATCATTTGTCATTTAGATAGAGTCTATGATATGAACCATGGCAAACACTGTAATGACTAATTTCAAACATTTATTACAACACTTGAGAGACTTGAAAGCTCTCCCTGCTCTTGATTTTAATAAATGCAGTCTTGAAGCAGCCGCTTATCAAAGTGACACAAATTGTGTGGTAAATAGATTATGGCACAGCTGAAATACTGGAAAATGAGATCAGAAATGCTACTATCTTCCATTTAAGGCTTTTGTAAGATGCTCCGATCAAGCAGATTCCAGAAAGGTGGCATGGGCAGGGCTGGTGGAAGTGGAGAAGGAGCCAAAATGCCAGGGGATCAATGCAGGGCCAGCAGGCTGTTTATCATCTGCCCTATTTGCATATGAACAATTTCTTGCACATTAACGAGTTTGTACACCAAAGGGCTGGGGAATAGATACCAACAGTCCTTGAAGTCATGGTTTCAGTGCCAAACTGAGATATAAGACCAGCTTCATCTGGAAAGGAGTTATCACAGCAGCAGCAAGACTTTCTCATGCTGTTCTCTGCTCCTCAGTCTCAGTGGCTGAAAGGAATAAATACACCCTCGTCCAAACTTACCACCAGTACTGAAAATTATGTCCTTCTGACAAATTGCATGGAGATTTCAGTAAGCAGATAAAGGAAAAAGTTGAACCAGCATTTTTTTGCCTCAAGTTCTAAAAATCAAGGCAAGAGCTTCATTATTGAGATACACTTTGACCAAGAAAATTGTTAAAAGTTTGGAGAACTGATGCTTTGCTTTGAAAAAGCATCCCCAAAGGGCATGGAGAAGGGAAGTCCTCATTTCAGAAAGGACAGGGAACTGCTGGAGAGAGACCAGCACAGAGCAACAGAGATGATGAAGGGATTGGAGCATCTCACTTCTGAGGAAAAGCTGAGGGAGCTGGCGCTCTTTAGCTTGGAGAAGACTGAGGGGTGACCTCAGTCATGTCTATAAATATGGAAAGGGTGAGTGTCAGGAGGATGGAGCCAGGCTCTTCTCAGTGACCTCCAATGATAGGACAAGGGGCAATGGGTGCAAGCTGGAACACAGGAGATTCTACAGAAATAGGAGAAGAAAAACCTGTCAGGGTGAGAGAAGAGTGTCCCAGGCTGCCCAGAGAGGGTGTGGGGTCTCCTCTGGAAACATTCAAACCCCACCTGGACACCTTCCTGTGTGACCTGATCTGGGTGTTCCTGCTCTGGCAGGGGGGTGGGACAAGATGATCCTTTGAGGTCCCTTCCAATCCCTGACATCCTGTGATTCTGTGAAGTGTAATGAGCCCCAGTTTTGAGCCAGACACACAGGGACTCACACTGTAAGTTGGCTGGAAAGGAAGCTTAGACACAAGAGACAGGAAAATGAGCTTGGAAATGTAAGAACCTTCTCACTGAGAGAGGATTAATTTTGAGAACCAGCTGCTGCCAAATGTTTTTAAGGCAGAAAGAGGAAAAAAGTATCAGGTATCTGGAATTATGGCATTTCTCATTCAGTATAGCAAAACATCATTGCTAAGATTGTATTTTTAGCTCTCTCTTCCTCCATAATGGGTATTTGCAAGGGAAGGGAATTTACCCAGTTCCAGTGAAATGGGAAGTACCACAATTTTGGGAGTTTGGCTCAGCTCAAGATGATGTCAGTAACAGCCTGGAGCAGGATGCTCACCTCAACTCAAAGCTCCTTCAGGCTAAATATTTCAGTTCATGGGCACAGGGCACCAAACTGAGAGCAATATCTGTCTGTAGAGACACTACAACAGGCACCTGGGCTCCAAACTCAGGTATCTGACTTGGATGATTTAAATTTTACATAGAAAATACCCCCCACCATGCTAATTTTGGAGGATCTTTGCCTAAATCCCCCAGGCAATGCTTTTTCGCATCTTTATGGTCCATCCCTTTGAAAAGATCCTGCCTAAGAATAAGGCAGTGAGTTTTGAATATGCAAAGTAGGAATATTCCCCATCAGATATTCTTTTGCTTTATTCATATGATTGAAACTCCTGCTATGGTTCTTGCAAATCCAAGGAAATGTGTTTACAGTCTCATCAACTGAAAAGAATTGGATTCCCACGTCACGGCTCAGGGGATTTTCTGGGGTTTCTATCAAACACAGCGACTCTGGCAGCAGAAGGCTACTTTAATAAGCATCTACATTGTAGCTTCATATTAGAATACACAATTAAAATCAGAAGAAAAAAAAAAACCCCATGTACTTTCAATTTCCCTTCATGAGAATCTGCAGAAATCTATGCAGTAGGGGAAATCAGATTGCTCCCAATTGCCCTAAGTCATCTCCTGTGTTTCTTTTGCCCTTGGTGCTGAGGAACTTCTAACTCCAGCTCTGAAAGACCTCTCTGGTTACACACATCAAGGTAGAGAGGCTGGCAGAGGGGATGGAAGCACTGCATCTTTCCTGCCATCACAGCCTCTATCATCACTGAAGCTAACTAGGGGAGAGGAGAAACCCCTTGCTCCTCAGACCCCATAAGACCAGGACACCTTCCTGGACTACTTTACTTCCTGTAAACTTAATACACAAAGATTAGAGCACAGAGATTCCTCACCCAGAGCATTTCCCCTGCTGTATCAGCACAAGCTGGAGATGACTTGGCCCACGCAGGAAACCAGCCATCAGCTTACCCAAATCTGTGAGAAGATGTCATGCAAACAAATCATAGAATGGTTTGGGTTGGAAGGGACCTTAGACATCATCTAGTTCCAACCCCCCTCCCACCAGACCCGGTTGCTCAGTGCCTCATCCAGCCTGGCCTTAAACACCTCCAGGGTTTGAGGGGGCATCCACAACCTCTCTGGACAACCTCTTCCAGGCAGCTGGTGGCATCCAGCATGTATCATGATACATGTGGCACAGGAGTGTGCAAGCTGAGCCCATTTAACACATTTCACCTTCTGGCAGCACCTCCCCTTCCCCCTGGGCCAGGGACAATGAGTTCCAGATAAATGACACTGAAAATATGCCAGAAGGATGCAGGTATTGTTAATCTGGATCCACACTAGTGAGCACACACAGCTTACCTAGGTGAGACAGTTCAGAACATGGACAGTAGGACTTGGACTGGGACAACTTGATTTTTCCTCTATGCTCAGTTCCTTTGGCCAGCAAACCTACTTGCTTCATTCCAACTTGTTGCCTTCTAACAAGATAACACACATTCAGTGGCTGTGGCTGGGAAAAATACAAGCCCTGGAGCTGATAGGGACCAACCTGGCATTACAAACACCCTGGGAGGATGCTGAGATTTACTTCCAGTTGCCTTACAGCTGGGCAATGGGAGGCCAGCCACCTCCTCCCAACACTCAGGGTACGAGTGGTATGAACTTATATAAGATTTTCATGCTCAGTAGGGAATTTAGACACCCCAGTGCTAACATCCCCCAAACCCACAGCACTGCTTTGGAAGCTTTCCTCTCTTTCTGCTTTAGAGCCTGTAAACACAGCCCTTTTTTGGTGACACAAAGCCACAACTCTTGTAGTGTGATAGAGGAGCTGCTCTCAGAGCAAGCATAACTCAGCCTAAAACACAGTTGCAGTGCCTTTCATCCCTAAATCATGACCCGCCTTTAGGTGGCAGGTAACTGTCACCCCTTTGAGATGGAGGACTGCAGCAGAAAGATGCTAGAACCACTGCTGTCAGGCAGGGCAGAGCCCAAGCTTAGGTTTTCCCGTGCCACCAGCTCCACTTTTCTTTTCACTTGCTCCCTTTCCAAGTCACAAAGAGAGGCAGGATTTCTGACAGGTATTTCAAGCTCTTTGCTGGGTTCACTTTTTCCAGCTGGAAGAAATCATCCATCTCTAATTCAAACAAGGAGCTTCTTCACTCCCTGCTACCTCTGTGCCCAGGCAGAGCCTGTGACAGGGTGGCTCTTCTGAGAGCAGGCAGCAACCCTGGCAGAAGAAATGGTGCTCAGGATAAAGAGAGATGCTCACACTGAGATGTAGCCATGGCAACATGCTCTTGCAGAGCAGGAGGCATTTCTGCCAAGGCTCAGAGATTTGCCATTTGATCGCATGGATTTCCATGCTCTGGATGCGATCACATCACACAAAATCCAGGTCAGGCTCGATGCCTTGAATAATTCTTTGCCCTCAGGGGCACAGAACCCATGTAGAAAGCTGCATCTCGTGGAGGATAGGGTAGAATTAAACAGATTAGACTTTTGGCCAAAAATAAAGGTGAGCTGTGCAAATGAAGAGACCCCTGGTTCTGCTTTTATTGCACAGGAGATGGTGGGGAAAGGGCAGAACAGAGTTGTGCGTGAGGAGGAGATAAAGCAAGAGTTTCTGGAGCCAGAGTATGACCATTCCAAGTAAAAAAAAAACCATCCCACCTTCCTCTTCACCTTGTCACTGTTATGTAAAGACAGGAGCAACCACATTTTCAAACTCCCAACCATCACAGCATCAGTTTGTAGCTTTTTGCCTAGGGCTGCAAACACCCTGTCTGAGCTGAGCAGGCTCTGGGAAGATGTTTGTCAAACTGCTGGTGCAGACTTTCACCTGGCCTCAAAAATCAGAGAAGACAGCTCCAGTAACCCAGCGCCCCTCCAGCAGCAATCCTCCTGCCCTGAGGACCCCTCACCCTGCACACAGGTCTTTCCTGCAACCCTCTGAAAAACCAGGGATCAGCTAAAGAGCAGAGCTGCAAGGCACCAGAGGAACAGCCTGTGCTGGCACGTGTTGGGATGGCAAGGAGCACGTGAAAGCCCTAAGAGGCAAAGGAAAGGAAGAAGAGAGGAAAAACCACAAACTCTTTGGGGCTTCAGGAGATTTGCAGCAAAGCCTGTGATAAAAGTATTCTCTCTGGGGTTCTGATGCTGAACCAGACCCACAGACTGGCAAGGGCTCTGTTTGCTTTGATGTGTGCCTGTGCAAACCATGAAAGTCAAGTCTGAAGCCCAGAAAGAACAGGCAGCTGGAGAGCAAACAGCACGGAGCAAGAGAAGGATGTGCCAGGCTTTTTGATTCAAGCAAGGCTGTATGAACTGCTGAGAACTCCTTGTGTCTCTGGGTCGGGGGAGAGAAAAGAGAGGGAAGGAAAAGGCAGAGCTCCCCATGGCATTGCTCAGCCTTCTTTGCTCCATTGCCTGATCCCAGGACAAGAACAGCCATGGCAGAAGCCACAGCTCAACAGAGTAGCTTTACACTGGCTGTGATACCGTGTGCACCCAGGTCACTCTAGTGAGGAGGGAGGGTCTAGAGGAAAACATGAATATTTGGTGGAAACAGGAGTCTCATCTCTGTTAGAACTCAGCTGTGCTGGGGGAGAGAGGGGAAATCAAAGAGGAACTACAGGCTTATTTCACATTTTGTAGGTATTTTATGCTAGCAAACTGGAAACCTCTAGAAATTTAGGCATTTTTCCCCTGGCACCTTTTAAAGAGCATGCCCTTCCCTTGCTAACTCCAGGACTTTAACCTTTGGGAAACAACAGGTCCAGAGACCTTGAAAAGCCATCAAAGCAGAGATCATTCTCCATTACAGCAGGAACAAGGAGGGAGGGGGGATTTACCCCACTGATATGAGTCTTTTGGAGAGGTTTAATTCACTCCTGTGTCAGGTCCTTCCCTTCCTGCCCTCCCCACCCCCAGCTCCCTCTGAACCAGTCTTCCCCTACCCTTGCTTTCCACCTCTGTAGCTCTGAGCATGAGATAAACATGCCCTAATTATTTTCCTCTTGCACAGCTGAGCCCTGCAGCCCTTCATTTCCTTACCTGAATGCTCTCGCTTCAAGTGGGTTATATACGACAAAGCCTGGCCAGTGCATTTGTTGTGTGGCACAACTCGGGTGTCACACAAGCAGCTCAAAACCTCCTTTTCCCCCTGCACAGATTAATAAGGGACATGAATTACTCAGACTTCTTACAGTCCAGAGGACTAAGGGAGAGAGGAGAAAGGGTCACAGATCCTCTTGCCTTCTGACAAACAGAACAAATGTATCTCTGGTTGATGGAGATTCAAAATTTTCTTCAGTTTTCTGCTCAGTTTTGTAGAGGGAGCTCAGAATCAGAATCACAGAATGTCACGGATTGGAGGGGACGTGGAGAAATCATCTAGTCCAATCCCCCTGCTGGAACAGGAACACCCTGATGGGTCACACAGCAATGTATTCTGTTGGGGTTTGAATGTCTCCAGAGAATGAGACCCCACACCCTCTCTGGGCAGTCTGGGACACTGTTCTGTCATTCTGAGGAAAAGTTTTTCGTATGTTGCACTGTAGCATATATGCCTTAAGATAATACCCTCCATCTCAGCAGGCACTGCATTGGCACATTCTGCAGAGGGCAGGATGCCTCTGCACCCTCTGTCCCACGGGGTGACCCCAGGAAGAGCTTCCTTCTGCTCTGAGCCGAGGCAAATGGCCATAGAGCTGGTTGATGTGAAGGTAGCTGCTGCTTTTGCTGCATTCCCTACATCATTCCCAGCACATATTTACAAGCGGTACAACCTAAATTGTCCCAATTCCAACTGCCTGTCTGATGTATCAGCACAAGCTCCACTGGGAGGACACCATCCCCTCTCTCACACATAAATATACATAGGATGAGGCACTGAAGGTCAGTAGACATCCAAACCTTGCTTTGTGCAGGGAAAGTATAATAGGAAAAGTAATCACCTAGAATACCCACCTGAATGAGATTTGATCCAGCTTCTGCATCAGTGCCGAGTACTGAGCACAAAAAGATGGGACATGTTCACAGAATTATAGAATTATTTAGATTGAGGGGACCTTGAAGATCTGTGTTCCAACCCCCTTCCCTGGGCAGAAACACTCAGTTGTTCAAAGCACCTTTTAGAATTTTCAGACTCTTAGGAGCCCTCAACGTCTGGTCACTGCCCTGTCTGCTTACACCACACAGGAGTGTGCCATTCCCCAAGTCCTAGCTCCCCTTTGCAGAGTTGTGTTTCAAGATGACTTTTCAAGAGGTGAAGAAAGACAACCCCAAAAAGCGTAGAGGCTGCAAAGATCCTGCTTTAATGATACTAGTGATAATAGTCATATCACACCTGGGATGATGCCAACAGATTGCATGACACAGACCAAGTGACAGAGGTGACCATGACATTTGCCCACCAGGTAGCTCAGCCATAGCCCACATTGGCAGAGAGCTGTGCTGGCATGAGGGCTGTGGGCAGTGCAGGTCCTCTCTGTGGCAGCCAGCCAGCCAGCAGGAACAGTGAAAGGCACCAGAGAGCTGGTCCTACACCCCACCAGATCATAGAATGGTTTGAGTTGGAAGGGATCTTAAAGATCATCCAGTTCCAACCCCCCTGCCATGGGCAGGGACACCTCCCACCACACCACGTTGCTCAGTGCCTCATCCAGCCTGGCCTTAAACACCTCCAGGGATTGAGGGGGCATCCACAGCCTCTCTGGGCAACCTATTCCAGGGTCTCACCACCCTCACAGGGAAGAATTGAGCAGATGCTGTAACAGAGCAGTAAGGAAACTTGCCCTCCACAAACTCTGCTTCCAGAGCTTCTTTGCCATGTCCTGTTTCTCCCAATTCCATGCAGATCTGTAAGATCAAAAAGGTTGCCAGGGCTTTGCCCCAGCCCCCCTCTGCTTTGAACTTCTAATTATTTTGCTAATTCTGAGCCTAGCACTAAGATGCTCTGAGCACACCTAAAACCTTCCCGACAAAAATCAAGCTGCCAAATGTCTCCCAGGATCTAATCCCCTGCGAGAAATACCCTAACCTTTCCCAGTAACCAAGAGCAAAGCTTGTCTAGTCATTTGCAATTAAGTTTCTGAGCTAATGAAGCTGCTATAAAAAAAAAAAAAGAACAGAAAAAGAAAAAACCCAACAACCTCAGGTCAGTCCAATTAAGAAATGTTGTACCTTGCAGTCCCCGTGTATCTTGTGGCAAACAGCTGTGCATGCTTTCAGCTTTGACAGCAGAAAAAGGTGTGATTATTTATTTATTACGTGAACACAGAGCAGCTTCAGGAGTAGGAGACATCTATGCTGTAAGGGAGCTGGAAGTACAGAGAAAAGAAGTGACATTCAGCTGGAACCTGTAATTATAAGAGGGGACCGGTGACCATATAAAATGCAATTCTGTAATGAATACTCATGCATTAGCTTTTCTTTGAGATTAAAAGTACACAATGGAATCAAGGCCAAAGTGGAGCTTGCCCTCAAGGAAAGGCAGTTGGGAAGACAAATGCAATTATGCTGCTGCCATTTGCAATGCGACAGATAGGGGCTGAGGAAACATCATGAAAAAAAAATAAGAAAGCTTTGGGAAGAACCTATTTGGAAACAACTTTGCTCCTGATTTGAATCTCTCAAATCTTTTAATAAGGGAAGGGATCTTTTCTACCAGCTACAGGCTCAAATAAATAGGATCTTGCCAGCAGCTCCTGAGACCCGTTACCTATCTTAGATCAGCAAACAACCAGCTTCCCTCTGCTTTCCATTTGATTGAATAATATTTATGCTGCAAGAAACAGAGCAAGAGCAAAATTTCGATTTAAGTGCCTCTCCAGAAAATAAAACATACCTAATTTTAGGAACTAGTCCCATGGATAACCTTATTTCCTTACGTCCTCCTGTCCTTCTGCACTGTGTTAGACCACAGCACTCCAGGATTTGAAAACTGCAGGATGAGATCCCAAACTTCCCAAGCCAGCACTGGCCATCTGAGCCTAGCATTAGGATGCTCTGAACACACCTAAAACCTTCCCTACAAAAACCAAGCTGCCAAATGTCTCCCAGGATCTAATCCCCAGCAGTAAATACCCTGGTATGCTGTAAGGGAACATACTATGTGCCACTGGTGCCTGAAATGCTGATTGCCTCACTTGGGTGCTCTCTACTCAACAAGCACGGAATGACAAGGTGTTGTATTTAAATAGTGAAGTTGTATTTAAGCCTATCTTTCTTTTTTAGCCAATTAGATCAATTTTACAATCTGCGGAAGACACCGAGGTGAGAGGGCAGCTGCCAGCACTGCTCGGGCACAGCTCATCTTGATCGGTTATTAAAAATTCTGCTTGTTAGCTGGAGAAGAGATGCATCCAAAATGACCTTGTGCTGCTGAGAAACCCACTGAATCATCTCCACGCCTGAATGGAGCACTTACACAGAGTCCAGCCAGCCAAGAAAAACCCTCAAACTCTCAAAAAAATCAAAACATCCCATCAAGAAGACAAACATATTCTGTGTTATCCTACAGATTACCCATGGCCGCTGTAAATGGAGGAGCAATGTTGGGTTTGCAGCTCGAGATTCCCATGAGCAAACCCCAGATCCCAAGCAGGAACCTGAGTTTGCAGTTAGACATCCCTGCCTGGCTTAGCAAGGGCTTTGCTGCAGCAAATCTCTCCACAACAGCCAGCACGCACAACCCTATAACAACCTACCACAAGTGCAGGCTGTGCACACTTCAGACTCGACTGGTACTAATGACAAACCAAGCAATGGTGGGGAAAAACCCCACACCACACCTCTCAGCATCATGACCAGGGCACAGGAAAAGCTCTAATATACCCCATTTGCAAGGATGCAAGGAGGAGGGAGGGGATGAATTGCAGGGAGAAGAGGGATTCCCAAAATCAGCACATTGGGGTTGAGGGAAGGAGGAAAAAAATGAATCTGAGAGAAGAAAAGCAGCCAAATGTGGGGAAAAGGAGAAAAGAGTGGGGGGGAAATAAAGGGATCTCAAGAGCATCCACTTGAGCTTTGAATTGCCTGGCTTTGTCTCTGCTTCACACAGTGGAAACGTACAGCAGCAACAGACAGATGCTGCGAGCTGGTTTGCTTCTCATCTGCAATTCCAAACACCCTGTCAGAAACAAATATTTGAAAAGACACCTATCCAACTATTAATGTATCTAGTGGGGCATTTTCCCCCCTTTTTTTTTCTTTTTTTAAAGAAAGAAAAATAATTCTTCATTCATCACAAAGATGATCATGCACAGAGATGCAAACAGAAGCACCAGAGGGATAAGTAAAGTTTGAGGTCTTTAGGGTTGAAGGCAGCTCAGTGTGGAGCTGAGAAGGTGCAGCTGGTTCAGTATTTGCAGTACAGAAAAAGAGGGGGGGGAAATAAATCAGACAGCTGTATTTTTAACAGATCATGTGCTTGCTTCTGTTTCGTAAGATTTATTCCCTCATTAATCACTGCCCTCCCTTCATTCATGTTAAATATAAAAATGATTAGGAAAGATCCTCATCATGGTTAAAAAAATAATTAGCTGCTACATCATGTTGCACACATTCAGACAGAAAGGAGTGATTAAATTAGGAATATTAAAACCCCATTAATCTGTGCTCAACTTAAGCTCTGCTTGTTCATCTCACTGTGGCACTTATTATTTCTGACACTGAAAGATATTTGAATTACTAGCTGAAACAAGGTCACTATCAGAAAGATGTCAGGTCAGCAATTAGTCAAAGGTGGGAGAAGCAACTAGAACTGAGCTGTACTTGACATGCCACAAATGTGTCAAGAAGTCTTCCCTTTCCAGTGGCACTGGGATGAGCAGGTCAGCATCAGGACCCCCAGGGTGCATGGGTGCACATCATCCCCCCAATCACCTACCTGCTTGTAGCAGGGATCCCAAACAGCTCCCTGCAATAGCTTCACTCCTAATGTTGCTTCAACCCCCCTTGTGCCCCAGCCACTGGGAGAAAGGTTGGGGCAAAGGCTACCACTCCAAACCCCCACCCGGAGTCACACATCTTCTTCGGAATCTCAGATGGGAGTTGGCTGATGGTTTGGGGCATCTCAAGCACAGACACAGGTTGGGTGGAGAGAAGCATAAATGCAGACCTGAAGAGAAGGATTTGGGGATGTCAGTGGATGAGAAACTCAACATGAGCCAGCAGTGTGTGCTTGCAGCACAGAAGCCAAATCAGTCCTGGGCTGCTTCAAGAGAAGTGTGACCAGCAGGGCAACGGAGGTGATTTTGCCCCTCTACTGGGCTCAGGTGAGACCCCAACTGGAGTTACTGTGTCCAGTTCTGGAGCTCTCAATATCAGGACATTGATCTGTTGGAGTGGGTCCAGGGGAGGCCACAAAGATGATGAGAGGGCTGGAGCTCCTCCCTTCTGAGGACAGGCTGAAGGAGTTGGGGTTGTTCAGCCTGGAGAGGACAAGTCTCAGGGGGGACCTCAGAGTAGCTTCCCAGGACCTCAATGGGGGCACAGAAAGGCTGGGGTAGGACTTTTGAATAGGGGCCAGGATGGCAGGACTAGAAATAATGGATGCAAATTGGAAGGGGGGAGATTTAGGCTGGAGAGAAGAAAGAAGTTCTTCGCTATGAGGGTGATGAGACACTGGAAGAGGTTGCCCAAAGAGGCTGTGGATGTCCCCTCAATCCCTGGAGGTGTTTAAGACCAGGCTGGATGAGGCACTGAGCAGCCAGTGGGAGGTGTCCCTACCCATGGGAGGGGGGTTGGATCTAGATGACCTTTAAGGTCCCTTCTAACTCAAACCATTCTATGATTCTATGAATTCCAACTTCCACCATGGCAGTGGCTCACAGGGCAGTGCAGGAGTCTCTGCCCTTGGCACAAGGCCTGATAATGGGAAGGACAGAATCAATGCAAGGAAAACTGAGCTTTAAATCTAAGCCAATAGCATTGATTTCAATATAATTAACAAGCTTGTTCACCACTTGCACTAATGCCTGTGGGCAGGAGCACTTATTGTTCATGTAACAAAGCACTCTGAGATGTTTTCTCCCTTTCAAGAAGCTAATAACCACACTTGTAGTTTGGCTCATGAAGCAAAAGCAGCAAGCTCAAATCTACTGCTGAACTGTGATAACAATAATTACAAATTCTGCCTTCAAATTCAAAAATGAAAAAATTAATGATTTTCTTTTTTTTTTTTTTTTTAAATGGAACTACTGGATAAACTTTTTGGAGAGCCTCTGCAACATTGTGTAGGAAACCTTTAGACTACAACAGGAGGTCTCTGTCGTTGCTGCAAGTCCCATTTGCCATTTCCACCATGCTGAGCAAAAAACCCTTTGAGATTTGTTGTTACTGGGAGCCAGGTGCCAGCACACACAGATAAGAGAGGATACAAGCACAGGAGGACAAAGAGAACGCTGACAAGATGACTTTCCAGGCTGCTTTTCCAACCACAGGTGGACTCAGGTGCTGGGTAGTTGATACCTTTGATATATTTGTATATTTGCTATCCTCATCCTCATTAAGAGGAGGGGGTGGGGGAGTGGAAGAGAAGGGGAAGAGCACACAAACAGAAATTTTCATCCAAATATATCCCAAAGTCTTTCCTAAGCACAATCCTGCAGTATACAAAGTATTTACCAGCTACTTCACTCAGCTCTGACAAACCCACCTCTGAGCCTCTTTAAGAAGGAAACAGATAATAAAGCAGCTAACAAGCCCCAGCTCTTAATTGACAACATGGAAAGGAGGGGAAGATTCTGCATCTACTCACATTTGCAGGAAGAACTTTAGGAAAGCAGCATATAATTAATCGAGTTGGGATTTCACTAAGATACTCTGGTCTTAGGAAAAATGTCATAAGACATTTAATGACCACAGGTGAGAAGAATCTTGGGTTTACATCTCATTTGAAAGAGAGCACGCAGAGTATCAAGTGATCCATCACCCCCAAGTCCCACACAAATTATTCTTTCTACTCCTCTGGTTGCCTTTGGACAACACCACAGCACTCCCCTCATGAGCTTTGGGACCTCTTTTTGAAGGGGATGAACAAAACCGCATTTTGTGACCACTCCAGTAACTGCTCAGGGGAAAAATTAGCTGAATATGAATTTTCTCTGCAGCATTTTGCTGCTTTTTCCTTTTAGAAGAATGCAGATGGAATGGAGGGGGGGAAGAAAAGAGTCAAAGCAACAAAAGCATCTTTGCTGAAATGTTTACTCTTATTTTTCAACACTTGAGGATGTGTTTTGTTTGGGCAACAGCCACAACACACCAGTGAGACATCCTGACTTTACCCACAATGGGTGGTATTTTCAGGTAGACCACAGTAGCAGCTTATCATTACCCTGGAAGGCAAGCAGAGGTTTGCCACTGACTTGACCAAGAAAAGAACTGAGCCAGAAAAGCACCTTCAGAAACTCTCCCTACTAATAATAGCATCGATACCATGGGGTAAAGGAGTATTTAGCAGGGAAGACCTGCTCTTTTTTTTTGTTTGAAATCCCTTTGAGGCTCAACTACATGAAAAAAATATCACAAGTGGTTTTACAGACCCAAAGCAATCCTTCATCACTGAAATCAGGGGGTTTTATTTAAGAAGGGGGAAAAGGAACAACACCTGGAAGCTCCAAGAGAAGAGTGGCTGGTGGTCAGCAGAAGCTGAGAATTTCTTAGTGACTAAACTTACGGTGGCTACATGTCCTTACTCTTCAGACAGACAGCACAGGTTGCTGGCTTATGTTGAGCTTCCTGGGCTGCTTCAAGAGAAGTGTGATCAGCAGGTCAACGGAGGTGATTTTGCCCCTCTACTGGGCTCTGGTGAGGCCCCAGCTGGAGTTGCTGTGTCCAGTTCTGGAGCCCTCAACAAAAGAAGGACATTGAGCTGTTGAAGTGGGTCCAGGGGAGGCCACAAAGATGATGAGAGGGCTGGAGCACCTCTCTGTTGAGGACAGGCTGAAGGAGTTGGGGTTGTTCAGCCTGGAGAGGACAAGTCTCAGGGGGGACCTCAGAGTAGCCTCTCAGGACCTCAAGGGGGGCACAGAAAGGCTGGGGTAGGACTTTTGAATAGGGGCCAGGATGGCAGGACTAGAAGTAATGGATGCAAATTGGAAGAGAGGAGATTTAGGCAGGACACAAGAAAGAAGTTCTTTGCCGTGAGGGTGGTGAGACACTGGAAGAGGTTGCCCAGAGAGGCTGTGGATGCCCCCTCAATCCCTGGAGGTGTTTAAGGCCAGGCTGGATGAGGCACTGAGCAACCTGGTGTAGTGGGAGGTGTGTAGGGGGGTTGGAACTAGATGATATTTAAGATTCCTTCCAACCCAAACCATTCTACGATTCTTATTCACCCTAACCCCCAAGTCCTCCTCAGAGCTTCTCTCTATCCATTCTCTGCCCAAACTGTATTTGTGCCTGGAATTGCTGTGACCCAGGCAGACAATCAGTCACTTAAAAAAAAAATCATACAAATATCATCTCCTAAATACCAATAACTAAGAACACATTGAAAGAATGAGAGTTATTTTGGCCAGAAAGAAGTGAGCAAGTACTCCCCTGCCCCAAGTGCTGCAGAATTAAGACACTCATAAATCCTTGCCCAGCAAGCCCTGGAGAAATAAAAGAGGCTTTAAGTCTAATCTACCCCATCACTTCATATAGCACAGGGAGCAGCAGAGCAGAGGGGGGGCAGAGAGCAGCAGAGGAAAGGACAAACATAATTGCTGGAGTCAAACAGAGAAAATTGCAGGTAAATACAGCTGGATGCAATCCCAAAAAACTTCCTCAAAGCCCAAGGTGGCTCCGTGGTCTAACACCAGGCTGCAGCCACCAGCAGTGAAGGAAGGGGACTGCTGACACGTAGGTCAAGCAGAGCTGTAAAAGGCATCACTCACTGCACAAGAGCCTGTTAATCAGAGCTGTGCCATTGAGAGAAGCTTTTATGCAGCTCTGACACTTAAAAGCAATGCTGGGAACTGCAGGGCTTGCCAGCTCTTTAGGACTCCAGCCAGCACAATGAATGGCATTTGTGGTGACTCTTCCAACTTGCTGGCACAACATTGTGGCACACGTTCACACTCACATCCCGTGGTGGAGACACACAGAAGAATCAGAAGAGAGGGAGGGCCCAAAATGACAGCTCTCACACAAAATTGGGTAAAGTTAGACTCATAAAATGAAAAATTATTAAAAAAAGTAAATCTACCATTAGCTGCGCTGGTGTAACTCAACCTTTTGCTTCTCAGTCCAGGTCTGTACCAACAGTGTGATCCCCATTGCCTCTGGGCAGCATTTGCTGTCTCAGCAGCTCGGGAGGGGGGGCATTTCAGGGCAGGGAAGGGCAACCCAAGAGCAGTCACATTGCAAGAACTTCACGTTGCCAAGGAAACAGCTGACTTGGTAATGGAACCATCTTTCTGAACTTATTTTTTCTTCTCCTCGTTGGTTTTGTATCCCCACAGCACCAGCTAACTTAATCAAGTACCAGACCCAGGATATAAAGCACCCAAACATAGAACAAGCAAGATGGGAAGGGTGACACCACTGCTGGAGGCACCAGGCAAGGTGAGATGAGCAAGGTTTTGTCTTAAATACATGATCAACAGAGTAATGTTGCTATTAAATGTATACTCATTAAACAATAAATAAAACCAGGCTGTGTCTCCAAAGACACAGCTCCCAAATCCAGATCCCTACAACCAAGCAAACCCCATACCCTCTTCCAATCCATCATCCTTGAAGGTCCTTCAAGGGCCCATATCAGGACCTGAGTTCTTCAAACCTTCTTGGACATGCACATAATCAAGAAGTGTCCCTCAGATTAAAAAAAAAAAAGTCCAAAGACAAGTGAACATGTAAAATTCACCAATGCTTTTTAACATTTTCCTTGGTGGAGAACAACTCCCAGTTAAAGTGATGCACACCAAGACGAAAGCTAATACCATAGGAGCCAACTCAGTATGTGCCACCAGCCCCCATTCCCAGCATGGGGACTAAGAACTGAAATCAGAAACTTTGAGTTTTAATGCTTCTGAAATTTTCAGTGGGGGAGTTGTTCCAAGTGGAATTATTTTTCATGTGGGTCAATATTTGGGGGCTTCCCAGAGGGTTTCAGTAGAGACTTTTCTAAGCAACTGCCAGATGGAAAGTTTGCAAGTTCATCTTGAAACTTTCAGCTTCATCTTGAAATGAGTGATGGCTACACTAGTATTTGGTCCAATTCAATTCCAAACCACACCAACCAGCCTCATCCCACCTATCTGATGGTTTGGGTTGGAAGGGACTTAAATATCGTCTAGTCCCAGCCCCCCCTTCCATAGTCAGAGATACTTCCCACTACACCAGTTTGCTCAGTGCCTCATCCAGCCTGACCTTAAACACCTCCAGGATTGAGGGGGCATCCACAACCTCTCTGGGAAAACTGTTCCTGTGTCTCACCACCCTCACAGGAAAGAACTTCTTTCTCATCTCCAGCCTAAGTCTACCCTCTTCCAATTTACACGTGTTATTCCTAGTCCTGCCATCCTGGACCCCATTCAAAAGTCCTGCCCCAGCCTTTCTGTAGGTCTTCTTCAGGTATTGAGAAGCTACTGTGAGGTCCCCCTGAGCCTTCTCTTCTCCAGGCTGAACAACTCCAGCTCCTTCAGCCTGTCCTCAGAAGGGAACTGCTCCAGCCCTCTCATTATTTTCATGACCCGCCTCTGGACCCACTTCAACAGATCAATGTCCTGATATTGAGGGCTCCAGAACTGGACACAGTAACTCCAGGTGGGGCCCCAGCAGAGCCAAGCAGAGGGTCAGAATCACCTCTCTTGACCTGCTGGTCACACTTCTCTTGATGCAGCCCAGAATTGGGTTGGCATTTTGGGGCAGCTGAGGACCTTAGCAATCACCAAAGCAACAAAACTTTGGTGTTTCCATCCCCAGGGTGCACCATGACTCACTGCAGGGCCCCTTGGGTTGAAGCTGCCTTGCTGAGGCAACCACATCCTGGTGGCACAGAGCCTGTGTGCTGGCAGCATTGCTCAGAGCTGTCACAACAGGAAAGGAATGGGGCACCAAACAACCCTGAGCAGAACAGAATAGGGAAAGGAGAAGATGGAGTGTGAGGGTTTTGAAGCCTCTCCAAGGAAAAGTCACCTTCTTGAGTCCTTTCAGACCCATCAAGGGGCAAGTAGCACAGTGTCAGATCTCACTTTGCCAACTCTATTCCACTGCAAATTTTCCACTGTCAATAAGGCTCAAGTCTTCTACCTGGTCTCCAAAGCCCAAAGAGTGCAAATCTGCCACCACAGCAGTGTCATTCCTCCTCCCTGATGTGTTTTATTACTCAACAGAAGGGAACCTGTATTTTTGGAAATTGGATTACACTTTCTCAACTATTAAGTGAAAAAGTTGTTAATGCAGCTCAGCAAAGGGAATAACAGCTCACAGGGAGGGAACCAACTACATTTTCTTGTGGTGACTTTCAGTTCCTGAGTTGAGTTCTGGTCACTGATTCAACTTCTAAAGAAAAATGTAAACAATAAAAAACTTCCTACTTTATCTTCTTAACACAATTCTGAGTTTTTCATCCAGGGGAGAAGGTCTTTGCCTTTACTCACTGCAAGAACTTTTACCAGGCACAGGGGCAGTGTATGCAGTATGTTTCTTTCAACAACCACCAACCCTCCATCACCAAACACACATGAAGCATCCTAACCTAGAGCATCTTCCAGCACTTCAGCCTGATTTCAAAGATGTACTTCTGCTCTCTGGCAGAGGAGGCAATTCACCCCATCTTATCAAGGAAACTGGACCTTCAGACAGAGATCTTTACCTTTTTTTTTTCCCAACAGCCCGAATTTCTTAAAGAATGACTTTTATTAAACCCCAGCATGGTGCAGATCACAGCCATAATTCTTTTTCCCCCACCTTCCCACCACAAATCCATTGAAAGTGAGTGACATTTGCAAAGTGTATTTTCACGGCCCTCCGTAATCCCTTCAGAATATTAAGACTGCATTACTTTGTCTTTGGTTACATTAACTTCAATTTTCCTTATGAGTAAGTATTTGGCTAAAAATTAATATAGTGAAGTTGAAAAGAATCTTATGATAGGAAAAAGACTAATTTCATCTCTGGCTGCTCAGATACCAGAGTACACTGGGGTTAATGTAATTAACTTACAATTTTAGCCTAGGTTGTGTACA
This sequence comes from Turnix velox, assembly GCA_013400935.1. Classification (NCBI taxonomy): domain Eukaryota; kingdom Metazoa; phylum Chordata; class Aves; order Charadriiformes; family Turnicidae; genus Turnix; species Turnix velox. Next base: position 23,413 of record VZTY01023903.1, on the reverse strand, counting down.
TACACTGAATCTCCCTGCTGGAAACAAGATTAGATTTTATTACACTATATATCCTGGTTATCTTCACCATGCCTCCAATATTACTTCCCTCAATGACTTCAAGGCTCTCTGCTGCAATGAAAATGCAGAACCATCTGGTATTGAGCCCATGCAGTTTATTTAAGGATTTAATTAAATGCTCTAAATGGAGAGCTTCTTTGAATTAACATTTTAAATGTGACTTATTGCAGGTTTAATATTGTCTTAATGCCAACCTGGGAAACTCCATAGCCAAGTTGTTGACGTTTAAATTGAATTCATTTGGGTGGCTCCAGGGGGACTCATTAATTAATCTAAACAACTAATGGGGATTGGTTCTGACTTTTGATGAAGATTATTTACAGAGACAATTTGCAGTGAATAAAGAGTCACAGTAGGCAAATGTTTAATTGAATTTAAAAAAAAAAAAGGACATCTCACTGTGTTCAATATCAAGGATGCATCTTGCGAGTGAGCTTTGAAATTCCAAGAAAGGGCCGATTGCTTGAAGCTTTGGAGCTGCACACTAATAACAAAGAGAATGGGTAATTACATTTGCTTGTGTAATTTGCAGCTTGTACGAGGACAACAGGTCTGCCTGGCTCACAGTGCACAGAGGAAGTCTCCAACAAGAAGTATTCTGTGGTATGACGACCAAATTGCCCACTCATGTACCAGAAAACAGTGTTTTCCAACCAATCATCATCTGGGGATGAGAGTCAACTCCTCTCACTTTGATTTGCCAAAGCCCAGAACAACTGCAAAGCTGCAGAGCTGCTTCAATCTGCCACAACTTAACACATAACACCCAATCTTCTTTTATTCTCTGATTATATCAACTTTGGAATCTGCTGTTTGCACCTCTGGGCTCTGCAAGTACCAACATTGAGTTCTGTGGTTAGTTTGCAGCAAGCACCAGAAGCAAAGCAGTTCCTGCTTCCCTCTGTGTCTGCACTCATTAAAGCAAATCATCCTTTAACATTTTGCAGCTATTATCATTATTGCAGCTCATCCTGAAGTTCATAGGAACACAGAAGTGGCCATTGAAGCAAGAAAATGTTGTTCACTGAAGGCTCTACCACTTGCACTCCCAGGGAAACACAACACCTGCCCTGCAGCCCCAGCCCCTCAGGACACAAACACCTCGAAATACTTGTGGTTTCAAGCATGAATCTTTAAGAGCAGCTCTCTGTTTCACACAACACCTGCATTACTGGCAAGCATCCCAGGAAAGCAGAGCAGCCCAAGGAGGTAGCCAGAAAAGGTGGGTTATGAGCTAAAGGTATCAGCAGCAGGTTGGAGCATAGGAGAAGGTGCACTTCCCACATAATCTCTGCTCTTAGAATGGTTTGGGTTGGAAAGAATCTTAAAGATCATTTAGTTCCAACCCCTCTGCAATGGTCAGAGACACCTCCCACTACACCAGGTTGCTCAGTGCCTCATCCAGCCCGGCTTTCAACACCTCCAGGGATTGAGGGGGCATCCACAACCTCTCTGGGCAACTTCTTCATGTGTCTCATCACTCTCAAAGGAAAGAACTTCTTTCTTATCTCCAGCCTAAACCTCCCCTCTTTCAATTTACATTCACTCCTCCTAGTCCTGCCACCCTGGACCTTATTCAAAAGTCCTACCCCAGCCTTTCTGCAGCGCTCTTCAGGTATTGAGAAGCTCCTCTGAGGTCCCCCCTGAGCCTTCTCTCCCCCAGGCTGAATGACCCCAACTCATTCTGCCTGTCCTCAGAAGGGAGGTGCTCCAGCCCTCTTATCATCTTTGTGGTTTCCCCTGGACCTGCTCCAACAGCTCAGTGCCACCTTCTTATGTTAAAGATTGTTTGTTTTGTCCTTCTTACATTAAGGATTCTTCGTTAAAGATTGTCCTTCACCCAAAACCAAACTGGTTCTAGATTTACAAGCACAGCAAAAGAGGTGAATGACAGAAAAAAAAAAAAGAACATTGAGAAGAAAACACAACATGAAATGGCACAAGTACTACACTTCACAGTGTGGCTGCTAACCACACAAAGAAGTTTGATGGAGAACTTCCTACACACTCATATAGTCGGGAAACACTTCAGGTGCCAAGGATGCCCAGAGGTGACTGAAGAAACAAACATTGACTCTTCACAGTAGTGTGGCTGTCTCTGCCTCAAAGGGGCACCAGTTACATGGAGACTGGCATCTCTTGGTCTGCTTTTGTCATAGTCATAGTCATAGTCATCTAGGTTGGAAGGGACCTTTCAGATCATCTAGTCCAACCATCAGCCCTACTCTGACAAGCCTCATGGTCAGGGCTCTCAGACCTGTCTTGTTCATGAGGAACAACACACATCTCACAGAAGTAGTCATCTATTGCTAGTCATTCTGTCACCCACATAAGTCAACCCAAAGGTTCAATGTTTCAGACTATGTTGTGCCCAGCTCTAATGTATCAGTCAGTGCCCTCCATTTCTTCACCACTGGGGTATGACATGAGTCCTGCTCCGTGCTGGTTAGGTCTTCTTTGAGGGCTATTACGATGGAGTGCAAACAAGACAATACCATCATGAACTTGCTCCTCCTCATGCCAAAGGCAAGGCTGAGCCCAGGCCAAGCTCATGGTGTTGAGTAGGGCTGGACAAGGCAAAGCCATCATCTTGCTGATGAAGGGCTGAGCTTTTGCTCCCATGATCTCTCTCACTCAGATTTGCATTTTATTTTCCATACTATCACAACCTGCCTTGTCTGAATCAAAGAGATTGATAACTACTTTTCTTTCCAAGACTGGACACATCCTGCATGCTAATTTAGGAGGCAATTGAGGGGGAGGGCACATGAAGAAAAAGCACGTAGCCATTAAGCCAGGGAGACTAAAGCTTCCTGCCTGGATCAGCACTGCTGGATACTGTCTAGAGCATCTCCAGCTGCTCTCAGATACCTACAGCGGAGCTCTTTTATGCAAACACCTCCAGTAACAGCTTTTGTGGATTTGACAGACAGAGTGGTTAAAAATTAGGCATTCAGTGGGTATCCAGTGGAGAGACATTGTACAGCACATCTGAAGAGGGGAGTCACACTCAGAAGGGAGATGCTGAATTGTCTGAAGGGGAAAGGCTGCTCAGGAAGGCAGGATGGATCCTGACAGCAGATCAAGCTGCACAGAGAGAATCACCCATTGCATCCCTCCCTCTCTTCCCAGGGATGCCAGCTCCTGTGGATGCAGATTCACAGACAGAAGACAGTTACTTCCCTAAAGAGGCAACTGAGGAAGATATTCACTGCAAACAGGAGGACAGAGATGGCATTTTCCCCAATCCACTCCCAAAATTTCCTACAGAACCTGTTCTGCCTTTTTTTTTTTTTTTAATCACCAACTCAGGGCTCTCTCAAGGTGGTGTTGCTATCTGCTGTGTTTTATTTTCCCTGGGATTGCTTCCTCTCAGCGTGAAAAGTGTCAGTTATTTTGGGAAACCTGAAATCAAGTGGGCGAGCAGAAGAATTATTCATGAGGAGGAAGGTCACCTCCTTCACCCTGATGGGAGCCCAATCCCTCAGTTTCAGACTCAAAAATTAAGAGGTGAAATCTTCTGTCCCCTTGAAGCTGGGTGAGACATTAGGAGCTGAAGTTACAGAAAGCACAGCTAGTCCATCACCAGAGCTGCAAGAGGAGCTATGGCAACACCCAAGGCTACTTCCAGCCTTATGCACCTAAGCCTTAGTAAAAAAATAAGCACAGGTTGTAATATCCATTAAGTTTGATTATCCCCAAGGGCATAAAGCTGGTGTTTAAAGGGCTGTGTCCAGCTTCAAATGCCTGCCCTCCCTTCCCAGAGTGGGTACCCTCCAATTTCACTCCTGGCATATGAGGTTTCTCATACGCTGATGAGCTTCTCTTTTCTCCTTAGAGCAACCAGCTCTTCCCATGAAATGGTACACACTGCAGACAACCTTCTCAATAAAAGATGCCTAGTTTGACATGTGCAGGACAGACACAAGAGCTTCATTAAACAACATCTCTTAAGAAGACAGTCCTTTAGCAGCACTTACTGCATACACAACCTACAGTAATGGCCATTAAACCATCATTCCTGCCACACAGCACTGATAAAGCAGAGGGTTTGGCTCAATCCATGACAGCAAGGTCAATAAATGGTAGAGAGGCCACCAACCCAGTAGAGATTGCTGGTTGCAGCAGGGTCAGTAGAGTAGATTAAATATTACCTGAGCAAAAATGTTGGTTTCAGTTATTTCAACTAAAAAAAAAAAATTAAATCTGAAATCCTGTGGCAGTCCTCACTTTGGTAAGTATTTCTGATGTTCACTGCATTTTCTTTTGGAACACCTTGTTCCTGTAGGGAGTACCAGATGCTCTGGGTATGCTGCTATTGCCTAGGGACAGGCTTCAGATATTTTGCTTGATTTTTCTACTCCATCTATCATCAAATAAAAATCACTTCCACAGACTGCTGCAGGCTTTGGTTCCAACCATTAAAAGTCTGCTAAGAGGGAACCACAATGTTCCTGCCCAGGGCAGGAACCAAATAGCCAGGATGGAGAGCAGACAGATCTGTGACTGCTCTTAAGTTACTGAAAAAAAAAAAAGCCTAAACAATATGCATATTAAGTATTTTATAAATATATTGAGAATATATATATACACATAGAAACTTCTGAAAGAAAATCATATAATCTCCTCCAGCAATGCTATGAAAAAACCCCTAATATGCTGCCCATTTTAATTGAAGGCTGGTCAAATGCAAGTGTAGAAACAAACTTTGACAGAAGAGCAAACAGGCCTTCCAGGGAAGCAGAGCTGATTAAAATCAGCAGCCTAAATTTGGAAGTGAGGTGACAGAAACTGGCACACAAAGATGCTTTTTCTTTCTCATTCTCATTTACATTCCTCTGTTACAAATAAGGGTGTTCTGAAAAAAAAGAGTTATGTTGAAATGTTGGATGGTAAAGCCATCACCTTTGTTGCTGTTTGGCTTAAAATACACCTTTTCCCACCCTATGTGCTAATGGAACATCAAAAGTAAAGTAAAATTTAAACATTTGTAAGGGCGTTTTGTTGTTTTTTAAACACTTGTCTTACTCCAGACAGGACCCACAGACAACACATTGCCAGAAAACACCATTTCTTTGCTCCCTGGCAAGAAAGAAAAGGGAATATTATGTGTATTTTCAAAGGAGATGAGGCAAGTGCAGAAGAATCTCAGGAGCACAGGCAAACTTTCCACTCTCAGATGCAAACATCAAACCAAAATGTTGTCATGTCTCACACCAAAAGCCTACAAAAAAAATCCATACACGTGGGACCAGCCTCAAAGCATCATCCTACTCTGGCTACCTCTGTCATAGCTCATTTTAGTAACGATAAGGACTGAATTTTATCCAACCAGGGTGCACATCTGTCTTTTGCAGAGCAGCAGTCACCAACACAATCAGCATTAAGAAGCATCATTTGGTTTGGGATTAAATAAAGCAAAAAGACAAACCTCTTCATCACCTGGATCTTTATTGTCTCTGGTATTAAATTCACAGGAAGAAGCTTCCATTTCCTTAAAAGAAAAACAAAATTGTTACTCCCAAATTTTATACCCATGTTTGTTCTTACAGCATGTACATGACACAGCACATAGACAGCTTCAACTTGGACCAGAAATCAAGAAATAAAAGTTTCAGTTTCTCAGCACTGATACAGATTCTATATCTAGTGGGAGGTGTCCTTGCCCATGGCGGGGGGTTGGAACTAGATGATCTTGAAGGTCCCTTCCAAACCAAACCATTCTATGATTCCATGATTCATGGTTAAAGTCAGTCAGCCTATTCTGAGACTTGGACAGTGTTTGAGAAAACACAGAAAAAGCCTTAAAAAGTAAATAAAACTTAACATGTCTAAACTTTCTCTTTTAAAAAAGATGGAAAAACTGAGATCTTTGCCACGCCCTGTAGCAAGAACTGGGACAGTTTCTCTACAAACTTAATATTTGACATTTCATACAAAATTGAGCAGCTGATAACAGCTAAGGATATTCTGCAGTTCTGCAGCCTCTATTGTCCCCAAAACTTACCCCTTGACCTATCCATTGCCCTTGTTGGTTCCAACATCTCTGTTTCAGAGATAAAAACATAGACAGAAAGAGATGTTTTGTCCAAAAATGCCTGGTATGGAAGGATGAATTTGATAGCAGAACACAGAGCTGCTGGAAAGCTGCTCTGTCTATTCCAAAAATACCTTGAAGTTTTGAGAAAAAAACCAGAAGGTGACAGCAGGAAGGCTCCAAGAGAGGCAGAGAGAATTGAGCCCACTACAGCAACAATCTCACTGTAAATTGTCCTCCCGGTGAAGAGCCAGCATGGTGCTAAAAACCACAGTTTCACATTGTTACCTAGAGCATGAAATAACGTCCCCTTTGAGGGCTGCAGGCTCATAAAGCATAACAGAGAGTCATGAATGGGATTTCCAAAGGTACCCAAATGCTTTTCAAGAAGACTGAGCTCCTAAATTATTGAGGCATTTCAGAAAAATCCTACTTTATGGAAGTAAATCCACAAGATATTGGTATCTCCCAGCAGTCCTCACAGACTTCATGGTTGCAGAATAAATACCCCAACAGAGCATCAGCCAGGAAATTACAGAATTATACACTGTAAGAGAACTTCAAAGGCCATCTAGTCCCACCCCCTGCAGTGAGCAGGGACATCCTTCATTAGATCAGGTCACTCAGAGCCTCAGCAAGCCTGGCCTTGGATGTGTCCAGGGAGGGGACTTCCACCATCTCTCTGGGCAACCTGGTCCAGTGTCTCACCTCCCTCATAGGAAAGAGGTGAGACATTCTTCCTAATGTCTCACCTAACCCTGCCCCGCTCTAGCTTAGAGTCTTTGCCAATAGTTATGGGATAACATTAGGTGGGTAGCTAGGCTCCCTTCATTTAATTCTTCATTTTCTCTTGGAAAATAACTACAAGCTGCTCCACAGTGTCCTCAAAATGTGTTTAATGCTCATGTTTGTTGGCCAGAGCATGCAAAGCCACCAGGAGAACACAGAACAGGATTCCAAAAGTAACAAATCTGTCAAAAACATTGGTTCTACAGTATGCAGGTATTTCCTTCACCACACATGTGGATGGATGTCTATTTTGCAAGCGACACATACAGACCATAGCAGAAGGCACCTGTACATATTCAGGGTCTGTGCAGAGGATTTTCCCTTGATCTCTTGGCAAATGTTGGCTGTTTATGTTCAGAATATCTAAGTGAGACACTGCAAGTACCAGATTAGCACACAAACAGCAAAACCTCTGAGTTGCCAGGGTGGCTCAGCTCTCCCTTGGCCAAAAGTTGGGAAATCCAGACCAGAATTTTATGAGAAAGGTGAAAATCAGGTTTGTGCTTATGCTGTTCGGTAACTACATTATCACTCCCCTCTCTTTTTAGCTTTCTCTGCTGAAATGCCTAGGGCAGAATTAATGGAAGGGAAACATGCAAAGTGGAAAGCCACCAGCATTTGTTTCTGCAGAAGACAAAAGAAGGACATGAAGGCAGAATAAGATGCAGCTCTGAGACACAGAACACACCCAGACAAATGTCCATTACCCAGCACAACCTCCTCCTACTTTCTCAGCAACACACGTCACTTGGATTAATTTTCTGAAGGAAAACAGACGGTCTCAACAGCAGCCTGATGGCCTCAGCAATTCACTTTGCAATTACTCACTAAACTACCTTGATTTAATTATTCAAGAAGAATCTCGCTGCCACTGATAACTACTTAATTAAAAACACAACTTTAGAGCAATAAGAGAGTGACGTGATGTTGCATTGGAAATAGATTTCTTACTGAAAACACCCGCAGTTCATTTTAACTGGCTTAATGCACCAATATATTTAGAGTCTCAAGGATTTTAAGAATGGCTCCAGCCATGGTGATCATCCTGGTGCTGCAAACAACACTCAAAAGCTTGTTCTCCTTCGTAGCAATTCCTGTAAAATCAAGTTAAAACTGGCTTTGCTGCAACAGAGCTGGTCTAGAGCATGAGCCAAATTTACACTGAAGAAACTCAGAAGCTGGGAGATAAAGACAATCCCTTTTCCTTCTCCTCCTCCCCCAGGCTCTGCAGCTTCAGCCCTTTCTGCTCCTGCTAGAACTCCACAGGTGAAGGTGCCAAACCCAACTGGGGCTGACCTTTCCATTCCCACCCAAGATGAGCAGAGGAGGATCCACCCTGGGGCAAATACAGGTGATTTCATCCCTTTCACCTCCACCTGGGACCTGCTTTTTCTTTCTTATATCACACTTACAGGCCAAAACCAAGAAAACTCCTGCTCTCTTGGCCTTGTCAATCTTTCATTGTTGCCACCATCTCAAAGCATTGCCAAGGCACCAACACAAGTGTCCAGACTGTTCATTTCCTAAGTCCTAACATCCCCCCGTAGGACCTGCCCCAGAATCTGTGTGTATTGGAGATACCCAGCCTGTCCCCTCCGTGGTTCCTATGCCAGCATGGTGGGAGCAGCTCAGATCCTCCAGGTTGGAGATCTCTGAACTGCCTGAGAGCAATTCCTGTTTTATTTTTCTGAAACTCAGCATTTTAATGGCTATCAAGTTTGAGCATCTTTGGATCCCTGTGAGAGTCAAGAGCAGTCTTTGATAACCTGTTTTTTTTTAACCAGCGACAGAAGGGGCTGGGAATTAATTGGCTCAGTTAATGCTGTGACAGAGATGGAGACAGCATTTGGAGGAAAGAGCTGTTAGTTGCCTACGGGAGTAGACAGGGGTGACTGGAGACACTGGACAGACTCTTGCAGCATGTTACTTGAGCACCAGCTACATTTAGTCCATGCCAAGTGAGGGAGGAAATCACCCCAAATTACTAACCTGACACCATTTCCTATCTAGTTGTTTAAAACCTCTCTCCTTTCCCTTAACTAAGAAGCATTGGTTCCTTTGGTTTTAATACATTTTCAGTCCAGCCAAAACTATATATGTATGTATTTATATGTGAAAAAAAAAAAAAATTAAATGCCTGCCTTCTTGAATATTATCTTCCCAGTTTATTGTGTGCCCTCTCTCCCCTTCTCTTTCTGGAGAGACCAACCATCACATGAAAATGCTTTTCATCATCTGCAAAATTTGATGCCCAAAATAGCCCCATGGTTGCCCTAGCAACTAGCATTTATTTCCCCTCCCCCCCCCAGCA
>VZTY01023903.1:0-14135 GCA_013400935.1 Turnix velox | reverse complement strand
CCAGCATCAACCCCCCCCTTTTGCATATTGCTGCATATTTCTATCATCTCTTTCCAGGCACAGTTCATAAACACGGCTGCATAATAAAGAATGTTATCACCAATGACTTACAGCCCAGCTGCTGCAAATAAGATATGAAGTGGCAGGGAAATACAATTTCATGCAGCTAGGACAACAGATTGATTGGGTGCCCTTCAAATTTGATGCCACTTCTTTAAGTCTGTCCAAATTCAAAAAAAAAAAAAAAAGTTAGTTTCCCCCCACCTCCTCATCTTTCCATGGCAGCAACAGACAATAAGAGTGGGAGATAATTCACTAGGACACTCATTATGTCTGCACAACCTTGCCCTGAGAGACTGTCAATTTAAAGAGATTGTGCTCCTTTCCCCTGCCACCTCCTCTACTTTTTCCCCAGCTGCCCTTCTTCATCCAAAGTCTTCTTCCTCCAGTTTGGTTGCCTCTTTAATTTAATTATCTTTCTTTTCAAAAGATTATTTCTGTTCAGATTATTGGGCAGAAGGCTGTTATAGACAGAGATAAACAAATTCAGTTTGATTACCACTATTTATAAAATACTATTCAGTTTTGGTAGAGCAATGTGGAAAGCCTCCCTCCCCATGCCTTTCTATCAGAAAATCATAGAATGGTTTGGGTTGGAAGAGATCTTAAAGATCATCTAGTTCCAACCCCCCCGCCATGGGCAGGGACACCTCCCACTAGACCAAGTTGCTCAAGGATGAAGAAAAGGTTGCTTTTAAATTTCTTTTCCCCATTTCTGATGTGTTGCCTTTCAAGGACAGAGAGATCTGCTTTAGAGGATGATCTGAACATGCGGAGATCACCTTGTGCTATCAAAGTCTGACAAGGACCAGCTGGACTTGCTGATACACTTAGTGCTCCAGCTTATGGATGGGAGAACTTCTCTGGATGAAAGCAGAGATAACCCTGCTCATTGCTGGGAGGACTTTTTCCTCCCTTTTCTGTTTTCTTCCTTCCCACTGTATTGGTAAGAGTGAATTCTTCTACATCTTGGTGAGTTGCCCTGGGCAAGCTTGTGGTGCCTACCTCTATGAAAACACTCTTTTACCAGGATCTTGGCACTAGCCTCAGAAACTGCAACTGTCAGGGAAGAGCAGAACACAAGATGTATAATGGCTGCACAGAGCTCACTGCTATGAAATTTGCAGTGAAGGGAAATCTGGTATATTTCCATGCAACAAAGAGAAGAACAAGATCCCTCATACATGATGTTCAGCCTCTGGCTCCAAATAGTCTCTAGGATTTGTTAGCACTAATTGATCAACCAACCCAATCAGCCACAGGAGAAGGAAATCACTCCTTGCAGAAGCTGTTCTCTTCTTGCTCAACAGCAACAACTGACCCCAAATTCTCCCAAAGAATCCTGAACATATGCAATTTAAAACAGAGGTTGTCCATCCTCTCTTAGGCATCACCAGTGAGCACTTCTCATAGCCAGAGAACACAACTGCCAAGCTTGCTTCTCAGTTCCCATTTTCTTACCAACACACTGCATTAATGGATCTAAAATAAGGTTTCAAATACAAATAACTAGGATTTGTGCAATGAACTGGATCTGAATTCTGGCAGTTTGAACTCTTTGGCCATGGGATGTTGTGATGCTTAAATACATGGGACGTGCCAACTCCTCAGATGGAGCACACAAAAGCAGTTCAGAATGAGATTATTATTATTAAAATGACAGATGAGGTTTTAAACCCAAAACTGCAGATCAGGAAAGTTTAAACCATTTTCTATCTTGAAAAATGTTCAGGCATTAAAGCAGCATTTATGGATCACACAGAAGAGCATGTCTGGAAGTAACAGTAGAAGATACCACAGCAAACTTAGCAGATTTTTATTTCTTATTGCTTTCTGGTGGTACTTGTAGTAGGAAAAAAAGGAGAGATAAGAAGAAAAATATGTGCGCATGAGAAAAAAGATTTTTACAAACTAATTCCAACCATCTCCTTTGAGACATGACCAGTTCTTTAATATAAGAAGGGTCACTGCTGTGGCATTTTTCTGCCCTAAGTGGAGGCCAAGTTCAAGAGGACTGTGTTTCTTTTCATTTACTTCGGATACAAGGGCTTGGGTACAGAATCCAATTTATCTTTCTCGACTCAAGAAAATAAATTTAAAAACCTCTCACTTAGCGTGTCCTATAAATACCCCACAATAAATAGGATCCAAGAGCACTTTTTTTTTCTCCCCACCTAAAATCCTTCCAACACCATAAAACATCAGCGCTCCCCATCTCATGATTGTTTCCCATAATGTAGGGGAACATTAAAAAGAGAAAAATTGTGCTGAAAAATGACATCTTATCTATTTCCTGCCTTCCTACCACCACTCCATGTTTTTGTCATTGCAGGTCAGGCACCTGCTCCTCATGTTATAATCTCTGGGAGTGATAAATGCCAGCAGGCAGTGATTGTGAGCGGCCGCATTCACTTGGTGTCAATCTGGAAAGCAGCACAACCTCTCAGTTGCCATTCTTTGTCCTGCCGACAAGGCCAAAAAGGAGAAAAAAATAGAACTAATAAATTTTTTTTCTCTCCCTCCTCCTTGTCCCTGGAGAGGAGAGCTACTACCAGGTCTGTGTCAGAGAGTGGGTGCATCAATATGTGCGCTCAGAAGCTCTTATGAGGCTGGAGGATCATTTGCATGAGCTGGGATCTCCCAGATTTGACCATGACCCACGTGTGGCTCTGGATATATTTAACATGGCAAGACAGATGGGCAGAAGGCCAAATTGCATCATAACCTGGCAAAGCCCAATTTAATCATCACTGCACCAGCAACAGGCAGTCCCCTGATTGACTGACCTTTCCTGCTGTCAGGCTGTATCATGTCCTCATTTAGGTAGACCTTGGGCCACCCCAGCAAAGTTGAACATGTCGAAGAGTCTTATTTGGCTTTTTCCCTGCCCTGTCATAACAGCCCTTGGCTGTATCCTGTTTCCAAAGGAGTAGCTGCAGGAAATGTGTTGAACATTCCGTCTGGAACAGGCACAGTTCAGATATTTTTCATTTTCTGTTCTTCCCAGAGACCTTCATCATTCCACCTGGGACTCCCTTTTGGTGATTGAATCCATCATTCACATGGTGAATGGCTAAACCTGACCTTTTGCCAATGGTTTGGTTGTACTGCAACTGGATGGACAATAACACAAAGGAAACATCACAGTCCTTGTTCAAAGCATGTGACTTCCTAGATTTTGACACAGAAACATAGAATGGTTTGGGTTGGAAGGGACTTTAAAGATCATCTAGTTCCAACCCCCCCGCCATGGGCGGGGACACCTCCCACTACATCAGTAGTGCCTCATCCAGCCTGGCCTTAAAAACTTCCAGGGATTGAGGGGGCATCCACAACCTCTCTGGGCAACCTGCTCCAGTGTCTCACCACCCTCACAGTAAAGAGCTTCTTTCTTCATAGAATCATAGAATGGTTTGGATTGGAAGGGACCTTCAAGATCATCAGGTTCCAACCCTGGTCTAGTGGGTTGTTCAATGCCTCAAACACCCCACAACCTCTTAGAGGGTCTCAACACCCTCAAAGAAAAGGATTTCTTTCTTCCCCCCACCCTAAAACACTGAGAAGAGCCTGGCTCCATCCTCCTGACACTCACCCTTTCCATGTTTATGGATATTAATGGGATCACCCCTCAGTCTCTTCTCCAAGCTGAAGAGCCCCAGCTCCCTCAGCCTTTCCTCAGCAGGCGATACTCCAATCCCTTCATCATTTCTGAGTAGCAATTGCCAGTTTTTCCAAGGCACTCTCATGTGCCTTCTTCATTGCTAACAGCAGCTCTTATTCCTCATTACATACATAATCCTAAGCTCATTTTCCTGCATCTCGGCCCTCTTTCTCTCTGCCGTTGACACCACTCATAGAGACACTTCCCAGTCTCTTCTCTAATCCCTACTCACAGGCCGGGCCCCTCTTCCCAAGCCTGAAAGACAAGCTCCCCGAGTGCAAAAGGCTTCCTCTGTATCACCCTTGGCTATGGGGCCATCTAGTTGAAGGAGATGATGCTTACTGGGCAAGCAATATTTGTTTCCCTACCACAGCCCTTACTTGAGATAGTCACCTCGCAGAGTTTTAGGCAAGTGGGGAAAGCTTACAGACTTGGGTTGTTGTCAAGGAATAGCACCCTTATGCTGAGGCACATTTTCTGGAGAGCTTGAACAAGCCCTGGGTTAATGATACCAAGCACAGAGGGAAAGAGAAATAAAAGCAGTTTACCACATTACAAATTAAGGGCTTTAATTAATTCTCAGTGGAAGCAGCTAGAAAGAAAAGCCATGCCCAGGTAGGAGACATGAAGAAATGTAGAAGTCCATTATGGAGATGAGGCTTCAACACTGAAAGACAGAGGAAACCAGGAATACTGATGGCCACCCCTCCCTCTGACCTCTAAATTGGAGATTTCCACATAGTTTTGCTTTGTAAAGCATTCAAGGAGGGAGCCACAACTCAACATTTTTGCATTTGAACCTTCAAGATGAGATTGAAGCTCTTAGTGCAGCAATTGCCTGTTGTTCAAGTCACTTCTCAGGTGGGGAGGACACATCTAGGAACCAGCTTTCAAGTTGTCAATTAATGCCGTGGCTCCAAGTGCCATTATTCATAAATATTTACACACATGCATGAGCACACCCCCTCCCTTTTGCTCTGCTTTTATGGGACAGAGTGGAATTTTGGCTCCCTTCTCTCTCCTTCACCTGGATTTGCTCTCCCATTTCTGCTGGATACAAGAGGTTTGATTGAATTAACTTAATTGGCAAATGTATTGTTCAGACAGCCGTGACAGAAATGACTCTGTGCATTAGTCAGAAGGTTAATTCATGGCAGCTCCCAACACCTTTTTTGCTGCCAGACATCACTGTACTGACTCTGAATCATTGTGTCTCAAAGCAAGTTTAGAGGGCAAGTTCAGGTGCTGAGAGGCAGCATGGTCAGAAACATCTACAGAAGGAGAACCCAATAGCCAGGGATGCTGTGGGACAGGCAAGGACATAAAACAGGGGGATAGTTTTCAATCTTCTCATGAGCTGCCCACGAGCACTCAAGATGGAGCCAGACCCTACAATAAGATGTTGATGTATGTGCACAAAAGCCATTGCTATACCAATGGGAAGGAGAGTGTCACCTTATGTCACTGCCAGCCACAGTGGCTGCCTTGGAGGCTGAAGGATGCTGTCAGCACATGGGTAAGGCAGGAAAACCTTTAACATGTCACTGCTGCCTGCACCACGGCTCAGAAGCAAAGCATCTCTTCTGCTCAAAGACTCCAGGACTTTCCACCTTCAGTCTTCTCCAACACTTCCTCCAGACACCGGCAACAGAGATGGGCAATGGCTGATCGTGCCAAACCAGGTGTGTCTCCAGCTGTGACCTGGGCAGGTTCATGTCCCCACACAAACCTGAGATTCATTGTGGATACAAAGAGACAGCAGCATAAGTGCTGATATCTCCTGACCAGCTTCAACTGTCACCTTCACTGGACAACACACTCAGGTGAAACTGATCTACCCCCACACACATGGAGGAGTCACTTCTAGATGACCAGCAAGGCAATTTCTGGGAGGTGCTTGTATTTATTGCCGCTTTGCCCCATGAACATCCTCTGGACATCAGAGGTCCACAAGCCCTTCCCCAGCACCATCAGCACTTGAAAAATGCTTTGAAAGCTCATTCTCTGCATATTCAGGCATAGAGAGAAGAGGAAATTTTCATAACCATTTTGATTTCCACTAACTGAAGCCAGTGTAAATCTCTTGTTTTTTATGAATCTCACTTACATTTCGTGCCTGACTTGTGCATAAAACTTCCCCAGATTTACACAAGCTGACTCCATAAGTCATCCCTTTCCCAATCGGGCCCTATATCTTGATGACCTTTTAGAAACCAATGACTGCTTTCCTGTTGTTATCCATAATTGGAAAAGCACTGGAGATAAGAAAATTTATAGCAGTGAGCAATCTACCTGCGAGAGACAATAAAGAACAACGGGTGGTGAAGAAAAATCCCACACAGGGAGACAGGCAGGCACAGGGGCACAGACATACACAGAGATCAAGCCTAAAGCTTTCCTCCTCTATCGAATCACTCTCCTCTCTTGAGCCCCTCTGACTCGCCTGACCCTGCAGAGCGTGTGCTCTTGGTTTCAGTCACCCTGGAATTTGCAAATATTTTGGTAGAAGGATTTGGGGGTGTCAGTGATGATAAACTCAACATGAGCCAGCAGTGTGTGCTTGCAGCCCAGAAGGACAACCTAGTCCTGGGCTGCATCAAGAGAAGTGTGACCAGCAGGTCAAGAGAGGGGGTTTTGCCCCTCTACTGGGCTCTGGTGAGACCCCAACTGGGGCACTGTGTCCAGTTCCGGAGCCCTTAACATCAGAGGGACATNCTGGGGTAGGACTTCTTAATAGGATATGTGATGGCAGGACTAGGAGTAATGGATGCAAATTGGAAGAGGGGAGAGAAGAAATAAGTCCTTTCTTGTGAGGGTGGTTGCCCAGAGAGGTTGCCCAGAGAGGTTGCCCAGAGAGGTTGCCCAGAGAGGGTTGCCCAGAGAGGGTTGCCCAGAGAGGTTGTTGATGCCCCCTCATCTCTGGAGGTGTTTAAGGCCAGGCTGGATGAGGCACTGAGCAACCTGGTGTGGTGGGAGGTGTCCCTGCCCATGGCAGGGGGGTTGGAACTAGATGTTCTTTGATATCGCTTCCAACCCAAACCATTCTATGCAGCACCATACAGGAGCCTGCCTTCACTGCCAAAGTGAATAATCCCAGAACACAGCCCTAAAGAAAAGCAAGGCAGGAACATGGAACATGATGCATACTCTGCTATAGGAATAATGCACAAAGAGATGGGCAGGGCACATCTCTGCTCATCACACAGCACACACGTGGCTTTGGGGTAATCTGGACAACACATTAATCACCTCACTATCACTCACTGTGGTCTCTGCTAGTGGGAACCATTCTACACAACAAGATCACTGAACTGATCAGAGCCATCAGAAGACCCAGTATGAACCTTACTTCATTTTGAAACAAAAGCAGAACATCATGCTCCTCAATATTGCTTCTTGGGGACTGGGCCAACAGGCTGGGGTACAGCATTTATTTGTAAGAAATGGAAGCTGTCTGTAAGGCAGCAGAGTAGGGCTGTACCCCAGAAATCCAAGGTAGGGTTGTACCCAAGAAATCCAAGACATGCCAGGACTCAAGGAGGGAAACTTCATGACCTATCTGTTTTCAAGTCAGAACCCTCCAAATGTTCTTGGTTGTAGGAAACAAGAAGGAACCAGAAGGGAAAGGAGCATTTCCTAACTGAAGCATAAGAAAACACACTCCAGCAGTATTGATAAGTCTGAGTGTGGAGGGGACGTCTAAGGTTTGCTAAGCAACGAGATGAAAATCTGCATGCAAAGTTTGTTCAGTTTTGTAATAAAGGATGATTTCAACCTTCCTGAAAGGGCTGGAGGCTCCTACAAGAAGCAGCCATGATCCAGGGGCTCTGCAGGGGACAAAAGAAGGGACTCCTCAAGCAGAGGTAGTACATGTTTAAGTAGCCTTCAGGAAATCACCAATCCCTTTCAGGTCTCCATGTCTTCTATTGAAAAGTATCAATTTTAAGCTTTTGAATGAGCTGCTGGTAATCTCTGCCCAAGGCTTTTTTTTGGGAGATAAGGTGGAGGCATATCAGCTGAGGGACCTTTCTTTGGAGCGGTCTCCCCCACTTCTGCTGAATTCTGACAGTGCTGAGGACATCTACCTGAGACATCCACATTTTCAGATAATTCATTATGAATTGATTAGTCTGTCCCACAGTACCTCTGATCACATTCTGCCGATGTGCTAACATCTCCATGAGCGAGCAGCCAAGGAGAAAATGAATGCATTAGCGCCTGATTGTATTCCTAAGCCCTTGTATATGCTAATGAAGGCAAGCAGCACCTAATTCAGCCAAATAACAAACAAGTAGTTTCAGACTTTAACAGCCCAAGTATCCAGACAAGAGCAAAACATCAAAAAAACTTCTCTTAATATCTTTCGGGTTTAGCATTCAAATTAGTTTTGGTCATGAGTGTTTATTTTAAGGAGAATTCTTTTGTCTGGGCATAGAGACATTTTCCTGCTGGTATTTTCCCAGTTAGGACACTGAATCAGCCACTTTCATCCCTGCTAGGTTAAGAATCGATTACAAACCACGTTAATTAACACAACAACTTGCATTCAGACTTGGTGTTTTAGCAGAAACTAAAGCTCAGAAAGTTATTTTTTAACTCCTCTGCTGGAACTGCTACTTGGAATTCAATATGCAAGATGAAGTTCTCTGTTGGGAACAGAGAAATGCATTTTTTTACTTCTTTTTTTTTTCAATCATATTGTATGAGATAATCTCCTATTTTCATCCACAAACAACTAAAACTCTATATCTGAAAAAGAAAAATTCAGAGAAAGCACACTAATCTCAAAAGAAAATGGCACATTGCCTAAGCAGGTTGGCCAGTCAGGAACTACATTACTGCTCCACAGTCAAATCCCTTCTGAGAGCAAAGGGCTCTAACAGGGGGAATTTGACTGCCTTTGATTCAAAAGACAGAGAGCTGTCCCAGAGGTTGGCTGAGGACCAATTTCCTATCTCCATTAAGCCTCCAATCCACTGGACTTGCTGGTTGAAGATGACCAGACTCTATGGCCAACAGACCTGTCCTTTCATGTCCAGTAGGACACTCTGGAACTGAGAGCTCAAATCCACTAAGCAGCATCTAAATTAGAGCCTGCAAGAGGTGCCTGTAACAACCTGAGTGGAGAGGACTGACTCATCCCCTTGTTTTCCCCAAGCACAGACTGATTCTGTTTGGCAACAGACCAAAGGAAAATGACAGTATAAACTGCCAGATCCCAGCAAATCTCTTCTTTTGCTGCCTGTCTCATTCATTTCCAAGAGACAGGGTTGGCTTTGCTGCTATCCCATAGAGAAAAACTCATCCTTGGGTCTAAATTTGACTCCTCCATCTTCTTAACAGGCAAAGTGACAGAAGAATTGGACTTGTAAAATAGTATGAAAACCCGCCTCAGAGCCAGTCAGTTCTCTGCACCTCTTTGGTCTCTCCTATATAAGTAGATGGACACAGACATTTTGCTGTGCTCCACAGCAGCATAATGCAAAGGATGCCTGAGGTTTCACCATAGTTTCCTGCAAACCAGCACCATATGGGAGTCCTGCTGGCTGCACCCAGATTGAAGGCAAGGTTTAGGACTTGAAGTGTGTGGGAGAGCCTGAACAGAGGCATGAAAGACAAAAAACTGGCAGAAACAGCCCGTCTGTATTCGTGGCAGAGATGTGCAGGCATTAAAAAAAAAAAAAAAGTAATACTCTGACTTAAGCACAGATGAAAAGCTGCTGGGCTCTAGCTCCCTGGAGAGCTCTGCAGGAGCTGCGAAAGCAGAGTCCCCTGGGGATCTCCAGAACTAAAACTGGAAGAATTACACCAGGAAATTATTACAGGGCTGCTGTTTCCTCAAGCAGAATCAGTCCCAAAAGCAGTGTCTTAGCACAGGCCAACAGATGTCAAAACTCATCCCCATTCTCTGCAGCATCTGTGAGTCCTGATGTAAGGCCAGCAGAAATGTGGGGTTTGCAGTTTGGGCATGTTTCCACTAAGAACCACAGCGAGACCATTCACTCTCTTTCTACAGCCCACCAAAGAGCCATTTGGTGCTAATGGCCAAACTTGGTTTCATTTTGAAAACCTTTAATAGTCTCCTGTATATTATTGAGGTTTTAATGGAAATAGTGGTGAAACAGAAAAACTATTACATACAGTGTGAAGAAGCTGGAGTTAGTTTTCTGTATTCACAAGAAAGCACTACATTGAATTTTTCCTAAATATTTTCAATACTTCCCCACTCACAGATTTTATTATTTCAGATTTTACATCACATCTTTTTGTGTTTTTTCGTTCTTTCTACAGCCATAAAGGAAATTAATACAGGAAAGAGCAAGTGATGGCCCTGTTAGATGTTCTCCCAGGGGTGAATGCTCCCCATGAATCTATCCTCTTGCTCTTTTACTTCCAAGGGCGAAGAGCTTGAGGAGGCAGCATGCACAAGCCCTGGGCAGAGAACAAGACATAGTTCACAAGCTGTGTGAAAATAAGTGATGGTATTTGATGGGGGATGGATTGGAAGAGCCATCTAGTCCTTCTAAACTGCAAATTAGAAGATGGACTTATAACAAGAAGCAGGTCACCAAATCAGTTCATTTTCTCCCCATGGGAGTTGCCATTCCTCCTGAGGAGGACAAGACGACAAGGGATCTCCAGACCACTACAAACACTAGGAACAGATCCAAGGAGTGAAGAATCATAGAATGGTTTAGGTTGGAAGGGACCTTAAAGATCATCTAGTTCCAACCCCCCTGTCATGGGCAGGGACACCTCCCACTTCACCAGGTTGCTCAGTGCCTCATCCAGTCTGGCCTTAAACACCTCCAGGGATTGAGGGGCATCCACAACCTCTCTGGGCAACCTGTTCCACTGTCTCACCACCCTCACTGTAAAGAACTTTTTTCTTCTCTCCAGCCTAAATCTCTCCTCTTCCAATTTGCTCCCATTACTCAGATCCTGCTGGAACTAGGAATGGGCCCTTCAAGTGCCCCTCAGCAGATGAAGGCAGCAGCAATGGCTGAGCCATCTTAGAAATATTTTACTTGCCCAGAGACAAGGGTTCCCTAATCCCTGGTAACTCTACAGTCCCAAGACTTGTCTTGCCTAAACAGAATAAGCCTCTCCATAGAAATCGTTTTCTTGACATTAGACAGGTGCTTCTGAGCCTGAGGAACAAACTCCTCTGAGAGTAGTGATAAGACCTCTCCAACTGCCCAGAATGTCTGGGTTATCAAATGTTTATGGAAATTGAAAGAGAAGGCGATTAACTTCAACCCCAATGGGTCAGCATGAGGATCAGGCAATATGAGCACTAGTACTTGTGGTTATGAACTTTTGGATTAATAAAATCTATTACATATAAACAGAGGCATCAGTAGTAAATGAAACCAGGGGCTCTGCTCCTAAACTCTGGCAATTGAGTGAATTTGATCCAAGCACTGGAAGAAGGAGGTTCCAAAGCAAAACTGCTTCAAACAAACAAATTTTCCACACACAATCCACAAACACCTGGTTTACTCAACACATGCAAGCGAATTAGCTTCATTCCATGCTTCTCATGGAAAGGAGAAGCTAAGATGTTTTTATTTTTGCAGCTGAAGTTCCATGAGGCTTTCAAGATGCACAGCCAAACTGCTGAGTTGGCCAGGGAGAAAATAAGGAGGAACCTGGCTGACACCCAGCCAAGGCCATGCTCCCTTGAGACATTTTCCAGCTTCTCAGTCCCTCAGCATCCTCCTGAACCCAGTGGCAGTTTTCAAAGTACAGCACTTTCTGCTCCTCCCTGTACAAGGGCAGTGCCAGACAACCTCCAAAAACATAGGGTAGGAGCTGGGAAGGAGGAGGTCAGCAATTTTCAGTGGGGAAAAGGAGGAGGCAGGGTGTTGGGGAGAGGGAGGGGGGCATTTTGGTTTGTTTTTGGAAGGAGCTACAGTGTTATCTTGTTTTATTTTCTGACATTGCAGCCTGCTGGCAGGATGTCTTGGTTGCCAGGGAAACTGCTGGGAAGGTGCTCAGGGCTGCTGCCCATACCAGGCACCAGAAACACCAGCCATCACCAGCCCCTGCTATGCCATGGTGGGTGGAGGCAGAACCGGAGACAGAACCAGAGAAAATCCACTGTTGGATACCAGAAAACCCAAATTTAGGGCTAATCCAAGGTTTCTGTGCCACAGCAAGAGCCCCACAAAAGGGCCACCATGTACAGCAGCCCTCACCCTACAGCAAGGACAGGTGAGCACAGTTCCTAATGGAGGCTCCACTTGGGTTATTTTTTATTTTTAAATCACCACCATTAGGAGAATTGTTATGGTTGGCAATTTGCAATAATCAATTTGAAATCACAGGTTGATTAGTTAATGCACTTTCTGCTGCTCACTGCTCTTAATTTGATTGGGAGGAAAGAGGAGGGGGAGGAAATTTCTCTTTGGTGACCACATTTACCACTCTGGCAGTACGTGCCTGTGACAAACACATCCCTGTTCTTCACCATCCCTGTGTCCAACCAGACACAGGCTGGATGTCCCCAGCCCTCTCCAAAAGGCAAATGCCCTGAGGCCACCACTTTCCACCTCCCCAGCTTTGTGCAAAGGGCTACAGGCAGGTGAGTGGTCAAGCTTCATGTGGAGCATGAAGGGAAGCTGAGCATCAACTTTGAAAATAACTGTAATACACAATAAAATCTGAAACACTCTCTGGGCACTGATCTTCACGCTCACATGTATTATATGACTATCTTGAAGGTTCTCACTTCAGTGCCTACATGATATTCCCAGCAGCCACCAACAGCAGATGGAGCAATGAGGCGGGAGGAGCACTTACAGGAAGGAAAGTAAAATGTGTTTTTAGTCTCTCCTCCTTGATATATTTGGACTCCAAATATCTTTTTATAATCTGTATTTTTCCATGAAACATACCCAACCAATTAAAGCAGTGTTTTCTCACCAGTCTTCTCTATATATTAGAAAAATTATGGCCCAGTGCAGGAAGGCTGTTAGTGGTGTGTTGGTGCTAACCTACATCTCTTTTCCAGGGTATCCCATGGTCTTGCTGATCTACTTAAGCTTGGCTCCACAAGCCCCATTTCCCTGCAGAGTGATGTTAATACAACTATCTAACAGCCACCCCTCAGCCTCAGGAAAGGTCAAATCTGAAACTGCAAAGCACCCTGCAGCTGTGACTCCAAGAGAGAAGGGATATCCCAGAGCCAAGAGGAAACCTGGGATTGCTCTGGCTCACAGGGTCCTGGGCAGTCACATTCTTCCCAGCTTCAGGAAAAGCTCCAAAATCCCCTCTGAAAGGGCCTTTCCACCCTAAAAATTGACACAATGCATCTTTCCTACTTCCCCCAAAACAAATAATCTCTGAAAAGAGTGATTTTTGTTTCAGACAAAAGAAACAAAGTGCAAACCAACCTCCTTCAGACTTGCACACCCCAAATTGGAGAGGGGGTCCTGGGAATGCACAGGGGAAACTGCTGGTGCTATAAACGTGCAAGAGATGCTGAGCTGCTTTTTGCAGCTGACATGGTTATAAATCCCAAACCAGACTGATGAATGGAGTGGTTAGAGAACCAAGGGGGAATATTTCCATCTGTTACCCTCTAGTATAGCACCACTGAGGTGACTCAGGCACTGCCAGAGCCTGGAGAATCCCTCTTTCCTCCTCTCCATAGCAAAAGCTGTAACTTCTCTGGAGTCAGCTGGGAACAGCCTGCTCAGTGCTATTTTCTCTCCCCATCTCTCACACTGTTCTTCATTTCTGCTCCTTCCTTTCCCTTCCTGCTCATGCTATTCCCATACCAGGCAGCTTCCTCCACCTACCTCAACCCCAAATCTCTGCATTTAAGGCTCTGTATCCATCTCCTTGGTTATTCTCAACAACACATACCAAAGATATGCCAGGCAGAAGGGCTGTGAGTGTCCTCTCTGCTGCCTTAACTCAGCATACTCAAGATGGCTCCTTTAAAGGAGAAAGAAAAAAAAACAAAAACAAAAACCCAAAACCAGCACGACATCCATCTTTTAAAAGACTTCATACAACCCACCTGTTTGTGCAGCATCCTTGGGAAAAATCTGGATTGTTGCGATTGACATTACCTGGTGCAGTAATTAGAAGCTGTATTTACAGCCTTGCTGCCATTCTAATGCTGTTTTGCATCTGTTGTACTTCCACTTAGAGAGTAAATGTAGTGGGGAACATCTGTTTTGTGCTGCCAGCTCATGCGACATTCCCCGGCCAGTGATTTCCCCTCCGCTAACAGTGGGCTCTAATTATTTCAATTACCATTGCAGGGACATCTCACTGCAGCAACAGGTACCAGCCCTGGCCCAGCTTTTTAAGCAGATTAAAGGAAGAGCTTAACACCCCCTCTCACGCCAAGGCTCTGCACTTAAGTTCTTTCCAGACCCCAACCATTGATCCATTACTT
>VZTY01023901.1:0-14747 GCA_013400935.1 Turnix velox | reverse complement strand
TTTTTTTACCTTTTTTTCCCCTCCCCCCCCCCCCGTTACATAAATGGTGACTGATTTTATGGTCCATGATTAATTTAGACATGGAATAATGTGAAGCCAGGAGCACTCACCCAGTTCAAAGGGCCATGATGGATAAATAATGGATGTTTAAAGAACTGTAATATCCCTCTCACTAACAAATGATCTGCAGAAAGCCAGCAGAGGCTGCAGGGAGCTGAGAAACTCTCCACACAGGCAGCAGCATCATACCAAGAGGGTCTCCAAGCAATGTGTGGTGGTTTGGAGGTCCACCTGTCTCCACAACACCACACGTGCCTGGAGAGGAGGGGATCTAATGCCCTCTGTCTGAACTCAACTATCATGGAACAAGCTCAGCTGCTTCTCCAAAAACATCTGCCTGCAGGAGAACCAAAATGGGAACTGAGTTTTTGGGTGTTTCTTCAACTGCACTAAATTTTCATCTTGGTTTTCCTGTGTGTAGATGTTCTTGGGGAAGAACATCTTTTCTTGGAGAAGAACATCAGCAGATATCCTCAGAGAAGAACATCCTGTACTTTTGAAGCTGAAGCAGAAGGACCAAGGCTGGCAGCAGAAGTGCATCCCTCTCCAAAATGCAGCTGTGTTGTCCTGCCTGGACACTGGAACCAGGTTTTACTCCACCATCTGCTCCAGAGTCTTCCTCTCACATCCCCAAATGCATGATTTTCTGGTTTTTTTTTTCCAGCACATGGTTCTGCATAGACAGGCAGACAAAGAGGCCATTTAGAGATGTGGCAGCAGCACTCTAGAAAGAGAATTCAGATCTCCATACCAAGGATCCAACAAGCAGGAGGAAAAAGGACACTTATGCTCCCATAAAACTAGGAAGAAAATGATGCTTCCCCTCCTGTAAGACCATGCAGCATCCAAAGATGGAGTTTCTCTGTCATGGTCACCATGAGTAAGAGCAAGCAGGGTGAGGCATCACCTTCACCAAGTGATGAAGCACCTTTGCACCCCTACACCTGGGTTATCTTTGGAATAAATAATATGAGCTTGTTTTTCAACTTGTAAACTTTTTACTGTGGTTCAGGGGTTGTATTCCATGAATTATGGTCAGATAAAAGGTGCTTCTCAATTAGGAACAAGGCATTAGTGATCACCCAGTGCCTGAAGGGGCTGCAGGAAAGCTGGGGAGAGGCTGTTTGCAAGGACATGGAGCCCCAGGATGAGGGGCAGTGGTTTGAAACTAGAGCAGGGCAGGGTTAGATGAGATATGAAGGGGAAGTTCTTCCTCATGAGAGTGGTGAGACACTGGCCCACGTTGCCCAGGGAGGTGGTGGAGGCCCCATAAAGCCTGGAGACCCCCAAGACCAGGCTTGCTGAGGCTCTGAGCAACCTCATCTAGTGCAGGATGTCCCTGTCACTGCAGGGTGTTGGACCTGATGGTCTTGGAAGATCCCTTCCAACTCTATGATTTTTTTGCCTTTAAGTGGTTTCTCCTTTTGCCAGAGGTTCCTTGCTGTTGCCTCACTCAAGTAATATCTCCAATTATCACAGGCAATGAAGGATGCATCACATAGGATATATTTTAACCAGGGAAGGGATAAATTAAGAGAGAATTTGTCTGAGGGATGCTCAGATGTACACAGGAGGATGGTGGTAAATATTTACCAGAGACCTCAGAAGAGTCTTTGGCCTTGCACAGAGGCAGACATTTACATATTAAATGAAATTCCTATTATTAGCTCTGCAAAACAGAACAGGGCAGGAGGGAAAAGTCTGTTCTTTCAGGTGAACCAGGTACTTCAAACAAAGTTGGAGTTTTTTTCTCCTCCACTGTGCCTTCCCTCTTGGCTCTAAAGTTTGAATTGTTGACTCATGCAATTCTTTTTTTGGGGTGGGGGAAGAAAATGTGCTAAGATCCCACTGTGCTTGCATATTTGAATACAGCTGAGCCAGGCTCTTCTGGCCACTTGCTGATGTGAAATGCCAGGGTAGGTGGTTATGTAAATGTTACTTTTAGCTGCAATGATTAAGAAAAAAATAACCAAGAAAACAAACTCCCCCCAAACAGTTCCTCAATGCTCACATATTTGTCCCCATGAGCTGCTGAATTAAAGGGCAGTGACATGTTTCAAGAAGGGGTTGAGTTTTGCTTGAGGCACAACAGTGCAGGCAGCCTAATTGTGCAATGTTAATTAAGAATTTGGGTTTAAAAAGAACTTTATCAGGCTCCAAGGCTACCCACGAGGATAAGGAGACACCAACACAGGTTGCCCAGAGAGGTGGTGGAGATCCCATCAATGCCTGGAGACATCCAAGACCAAGTTTGCTGAGGCTCTGAGTAACCTCATCTAGTGTTTCTGCATCAAAAAAAATAAGGATTTTATTGAAATGAAAGTCAAAAGAAGTCAGACTGATGCATAGGACACTCTGTGTGGGTATGCAGTAGGTTAAATGCATATTATATTATAGATTGTGGAATTTCCACACAGATTTGATGTGAAATGATGCTCCACACTGTAACTTTCTATGTTATTCCATATTTCACACGTGTTTTTTCCCCACTGGGAGGCTGGCTAATGTTAAATACCTATTTTTGGGGGTTTTTTTCCCCACTCTCTACTTAATTCCCCCACTTCTGTGGGCACTGGGCAGTCAAATGAATTGTGCTGCTGTTAAAGAAGCTTAATAAGGTGTCAGGAGCCAAAAAAATATCCTCATGTAAGTAAAGCCTTTGAGTAATGAAACATTGATTTTTCAACCCCCACCACCCACCCTCCCCACTGGAGAGATTTCTCCTGCTCTAAGAGTTAGTTAAGGAAAAAATGGTGATTGGTTTTTCTGAGGGGCTAATCCATCCTCAGCAGCTTAAGTTAGCATTTAAAAATCATTATGAGATTAGTAAATTAATTTTCCCCCACATCAGTGTGGGCTTAGCCAGAGTTGCATGATGGACTGTGTGTATGGGGGCAAGATACCTCATCCATGGGGGCATTTTAAAGCAAAAAAAGATAAGAAAAAAAAGTAGATTTCTTGTATCTTCAGTCTTCATCAACAATATGGGCTGTGCTAATTGGGATTTTAATTAGTGGAGGTGTTTTCCCCCCACACGTGTTGCTAGCTCACTGCACCAAGTGGTCCACTCTGCACTCAAAGGGAAAAATAAAGAGAATTTGGCTCAGAGAGGTTCTGGGATGCTTAGATTTACACAGGAGGATGCTGTTAAATATTTACCAGACACCTTAGAAGAGTCTCTGGTCTTGCATGAAGGCAGGCACTTAAAAATTAAATGAAATTCCTATTTGCTTTGCAAAACAGATCAGGACAGGAGGGGGAAGTCTGCTCTTTCAGGTGAGGGGTGCTTTAAAGAAAGCTGGGGAGGTTTTTTTGCTTTTTCCATTTTTAAGAAGAATGAAGAAATCTTTCAGTGTTTATGCTTTTATACAGTGGGATATTAAACCAGAGAAATACATGTGATGCAGAGGAGGCCATGAGGATGATCAGGAGGCTGGAACACCTCTGTTAGGAGGATGATCTTTAAGATCCCTTCCAATTCAAACCATTCTATGATTCCATGACAGGCTGAGAGAGTTGGGGCTGCTGGAGAAGAGAAGGTTTCAAGAGACCTCTTATCAACCTCCCAGTGTCTGAGGGGGCTCCAGGAAAGCTGGGAAGGAGCTGTTTGCCAGGACATTGAGCTACAGGATGAGGGGCAGTGGTTTGAAACCAGAGTAGGGTTAGAAGAGAAATGAGAAAAGTTCTTCCCTGTGAGGGTGGTGAGACACTAGCCCAGGTTGCCTAGAAAGGTGATGGAAGCCCCATCAATGCCTGGAAACATCCAAGGCCAGGCTTGGTGAGGTTCTGAGCAGCCTCATCTAGTGCAGGATGTCCCTGTCACTGCAGGGGGTGGCACAGGGTGGCCTTGGAAGGTTCCTTCCAACCCTATGATTCTGTAGATGATTCTAAATGGTGGGTTTGCTTTTGTAATACTTCTTGAAGCCTAGAAACTGGTTTGGCAGAAGGTTTATCCCAGCCTTGGGGGTACTGGTCTCATTGCTGGGGCTGGGGGAGTGTAACAAAGCCATTTGCCCTAATGAAAATGGCAGCTATTAAGATAAATTTAGAGGAAGAGCCCTAATGACAACTGCGCTCCAGCGCCGCTGTAATGAACAGCATCTTCTGATTGTAATTAAGCTGCAAAAATGCTGCAAGCTCCAAATCCAACTGTGCAACTGCCAGGCAGAAATATGTCAGCTCTGGCCTTCTGCTGTAATTAATTAAGGGAAGTTAATTTCTGCTGGTCCCACCTCAAGGGCCTTCCCAGCCAACCAAGTCCACCCTTAGCTGAAGGGAATTGTTCACATCCACTTTCTTGAGTTAAAAAAGCCCCTTATTAGCAAAGGATGGGAAAGTGCTCCCCAGATCCCATTTGGAGGACATTTAGAGATGACAGCAGCTCTCTCAGGGCAGGGCTGAGAGCCCTGGGGCTGTTGATCTCAAGTAGGTGCTGGAAGAGCTCTGAACCATGAGGTACCCTGGCTACTTGGGGAAGAGAAGGAGAGGGCTGCCCATCAGCTGGCTGTTTTCCTTTCCATCTGCTCACATTTAGGAAGCCCTAAGAAATAACCATTAAGGTGCTTCATTAAAACATTCCTGATGTGAGAACATTTGCAAACCACAGCTGGTCCATGACGGGGCAGGCTGCTCTTTGCCTACATCAGCATAAGCATACCTTGTAAGCTTCTTAGAAATTTCTACGTATTCCTAATGGTTCTCAGAAGTTTTTAAGCTTACCTTATGCAAGTTGTGATGTCTCTTGGTCTGCAGCTCAGTTCCTCTTACCCTGGTGTTCTCTTTACAATTGGAGCAGGAGAAACTTCTTTTGCTTTATCTTTCTGCTTATTATAGAGGATTTCACCAGACAGGGAGAGCACAGATCATCTCTGAAGGGCTCCTACTTCATCAAAGCTCCCCAACCCTCCTAGAACCCCCTACCAGAATCAAACAACACATAGAAGAGCTCAGCCACCACCCACAGAAAATTTCAAGATAACCATCAACCCCCTCTAGACCATCCCCCCCCCTGCCTAACCAACTGGGGGGCCAGCAGGCCCCCCAGCCTTTCTCCTCCCACCATGTCCCCTCAGGATGCACCAAAGCAACTCACCAGTGATGATCTGGAGCAGAAGCATCAGGAGGAGCATCCCTCAAACCCCATGGTGGGGGCAAATGGTGGCTGCTGCCCTTCCTGGTGGTGTTTTATGGGGGAGTGGGCAAAGTGGGAACAGCTGAGGAGGGGAGGAGTCTCCAGGGGAGCTCAGGTGTGTGGGAGTTAGTTAGAAAAAGGGGTAAAAAAAAAAAAAAGGGTTNAAAGGGGTAAAAAAAAAAAAAGGGTTGGTGGGATGGTGGGAGGGCAGAGGCAGGAGAACAGAGATATGAAGAATGTATTGACTCAAAATAGGGAGGATAGATGGCCTCTGAAGGTCCCTTCTGACCCGGCAACATCTCTGATTCTATGACACGTGTATGGGGTATCCTCTCTGAAGCACTGTTCTTGAATGAGGCGGTTTATTGCTTCTGGGAGCTAAATCCAGGTTATCTGATTTGCTCAGTCTTATCTGTCAGTGCTCAGTGCTAGGGAGGTGACAGAATGCATAGGCAGGAGAGCAACAGAAGGTGCTTCAATGGTGACAGGGACAAGTGTGAGGCTGGGAGCAGTGGAGATGCTCTTATTTGTGCAGGGAAAATTCATTTGGAAGAGGTTGCCCAGAGAGGCTGTGGATGCCCCCTCAATCCCTGGAGGTGTTTAAGGCCAGACTGGATGAGGCATTGAGCAACCTGGTGTAGTGGGAGATGTCCCTGCTCATGGCAGAGGGTTTGAAACTAGATGATCTTTAAGGTCCCTTCCAACCCAAACCATTCTATGAAATATTTGGGGGGATCTGAGTGAGAAGAACACATCAGTGGGACTTGTCTCTTTGCCTGGCAGAACCTCTCCCAGATAGTTCCTCCTGGCTGTGCACGGCTGATGACTCACCCTGGAGGAAATGATGAGTCTCAGACCTGGCTGCACATTTCCCTCAGCCCTTTTTATATCCCTCAGTGAAACGATTATTCCATATTCTTTGCCTCAGCTGCAATGAGAACATTAGAGGTGACTGAATCATTTCCCCTTATCTTCATGTTATCCCATTAAAACTCTGGCCCAAGTGTCTCAGAAATGACTTACTGCATCCACTTATTGTGTTAGAGGAGGCAGGGCAGGCTGCTGGTGGCTATTTCAGTACATACAGCCTGAGGGTTTTTTTAATATAATTCTCTCTTTTCAAGCATTTTACAAGTGCTGCACTACAGGGAGGTTCCCAGCCTCCCCCTCACTTTGCCAAAGGCTCAGCCAGATTTCTGTTTCATACGATCGTAGAATCACAGAGTTGGAAGGGATCTTCCAATGCCACCCAGAGCCACCCCCTGCATCGACAGGGACGTCCTGCACTGGATGAGGCTGGGCAGAGCCTCAGCAAGCCTGACCTTGGATGTCTCCAGACACTGATAGCGCATCTTCCACCTCTCTGGGCATCCTGGGCCAGTGTCTCACCACTCTCATGGGGAAGAACTTCTACCTCGTGTCCCATCTCATCCTGCCCTGCTCTAGTTTCAAACCACTGCCACTCATGCTGTGGCTCCATGTCCTGGCAAGCAGCCCCTCCCCAGATTTCCTGGAGCTCCTTCAGGCACTGGGGGTTGTTATGAGGTCTCCTGGAGCCTTCTCTTCTCCAGCAACCCCTCTCAACCTATTCTCACAGCAGAGGGGCTCCAGCCTCCTGATCATCCTCATGTTCTCCTCTGGACCCCCTCCATCAGCTCCATATCCTTCTATTTCCTTCCCCAACTAGACTAGAATATCTCTTGAGGTTCCTTTCAATCCCTGACCCTCTGTGATTTTGTCATCAGGCAGGGAGGAGGGGTTCTCTTCACTGTGAGACACTAGAAGAGGTTGCCCAGAGAGGTTGTGGATGCCCCCTCAATCCCTGGAGGTGTTTAGGGCCAGGCTGGATGAGGCACTGAGCAACCTGGTCTAGTGGGAGGTGTCCCTGCCCATGGCAGGGGGTTTGGAACTTGATGATCTTTAAGGTCCCTTTCAACCTAAGTCACTGATTCTCTCAGCAGGTTCCATGCAGCTACTCTCCCCCCTCATCAGCTCCTGCTCTGCCCCAATCCCACAAACCTGGGCTACCCTGGAGACTCCTCCCCTCCCCAGCTGTTCCCACTTTTCCCACCCCCCCATATAACACCACCAGGAAGGGCAGCAGCCACCATTTGCCCCCCCCATGGGGTCTGAGGGATGCTCCTCCTGATGCTTCTGCTGCGGATCATCACTGGTGAGTTGCTTTGGTGCATCCTGAGGGGAGATGGTGGGAGGAGAAAGGCTGGGGGCCTGCTGGCCCCCCAGTTGGTTAGGCAGGGGGAGGGATGGTTTAGAGGGGCCTTATGGTTTCCTTGATGTTGTCTCTGGGACCTGCCTGAGCTCCTTTATGTTTTGTTGGAGCGCTGGTTGGGAGTCTTGTTTTAGGAGTGGCTGAGGGGTGTTGGTGAAGCTGAAGCTCCTCAAAGATGAACTGAATCCTGTTTGCCTGCTGGGGTTCCTTTATCAAAAGGAAGATGATGAAGAAAAAGGAGAAAAAGAAGTCTTCTGCCCTACTTGAAATAAAGTCCCCATAATGAGCGGAGCTCCTTTCCAAGAGAGACCTGAATTTGCCAAAGGTAACCTTCACTGAGCTTGAGAACTGTCACAAGTGTTGAAAAGTCTTCATGAAATGTATGTGCACCTGCTGTGGTCTCTCTAGCTCTGGCTTGTAAACATTCTCATGTCAAGAATGTTTTAATTAAGCTCCTAAATATTAGTTCTTAATAATTCCAAACCACAGCCATGTGGGATGGAAGTCAGTCAGTTGACAGGCAGCTCTCCCCTCCCCAGTACCTACTGGTTCAGTGTCCAGCCTTTTCATCTCTAGGATGATCAGTCTTAACTCTCTGCCTGTCCTTATAATGGAGTTGCTCCGACCTTCAGAGCATTGTTATGGCCCTTTGGACCTTCTCTAGCCTGTGCAAGCTCCAGAGCTGGGTGTAGATATGTCTGAAGAACTGTCAAATCATCATAATTCTCTAGGTTGGAAGGGACCTTTCAGATCATAGAGTCCAGCCATTGGCCCAACTCTGAGAAGATTTGTACCTGGGCAGGGATGAGAACCCTTGATCCTCAGACTGGGAGTCTGATGCTCTCCCAGCTGAGCTGCACACCCAGATCATGCTGGACCTTCTCTAATCTTTCCCTCAAGAGACACCCTGGGTTTCATGGGTGGTTTGAGGATGGGTCATCACAGAATATCAAGGATTGGAAAGGACCTCAAGAAGTTATCTAGTCCTATTCCCCTGCTGGAGCAGGAACACCTAGACCAGGTCACGCAGCAAGGCATCCAGGTGGGGTTTGAATGCCTCCAGAGGAGCAGGTGACCCCATAGCCTATCTGGACAGCCTGTACCAGTATTAATCTTGCCAGAGAACGTGCTCCTGAGCTCTCCTCAGCTGCATATGTCCTCTCTGTAGAAATGTAGGTCTCAGCAGCAGCTAATTCCTCCCATTTGAGTCCAGCCCTTTGTAAATGCAGAGCTCTGCTCTCTTTTTCAGACAGGATGAAAGGATCTCTGCAGAACCAACAGGGGGATGACGTGTGAGCAATGTCCAGAAGGAGTCCTGCTGAATTAAATGGAGCTTCTCCCAGAGGCCAGAGCTGCCAATCCTAGCCTGTCCTTGAGAAATACATCTGTCCCATTTACTGAACTCCTCTGCTTTTGCTATTTGGGTCATCTTTAGAGCCTGAATGCTGTGAGGAGGACAACAGACACTGACTCTCGGACTTCTGTCTAAGCACAGATAAAAGCATTGATCTTTGCAGTGTTGTTGCATCTAAACATCAGAAATTTGGGGTTTCTTTAGCTAAACGCCATCAAGCTCCCTCTCCATGTTGGGATGCAGGAACTGTAGAGAGATGCTCCTGCATCTCTCAGGGTGTTTGAGGATGGTGGGATCATCAAATCCTGGGCTGCATCAAGAGAAGTGTGGCCAGCAGGGCAAGGGAGAGGATTTTGCCCCTCTGCTGGGCTCTGGTGAGACCTCAGCTGGAGTTACTGTGTCCAGTTCTGGAGCCCTGAACTGAAGAAGGACATTGAGCTGTTGGAGGTCCAGAGGAGGGTCATGAAGATGATGAGAGGGCTGAAGTACCTCCCTTCTGAGGACAGGCTGAAGGAGTTGGCGTTCTTCAGCCTGGAGAAGAGAAGGCTCAGAGGGGACCTCAGAGTAGCTTCTCAATACCCCCTTCAGGGGGCTACAGAAAGGCTGTATAGGGTCCAGAAAGGTTGAATAGGGCCCAGGATGGCAGGGCTAGGAGGAATGGATGCAAACTGTAAGAGGGGAGATTTAGCTGGAGAGAAGGAAGCTCTTTGCAGTGAGGGTGGTGAGACACTCGGAGAGGTTGCCCAGAGAGGTTGTGGATGCCCCCACAATCCCAGGAGGTGTTTAAGGCCAGGCTGGATGAGGCACTGAGCAACTTGGTCTGGTGGGAGGTGTCCCTGCCCTGAAGAGGACGTGTCCCCTTACACCTCGCCCACCAGAGTGATGGTAGCAATGCATGGGTTAATGCTAAGATTAGGCTTATTGCCTCCCCCTTCTCATCTTTAAGCTGTTTGGTCTCATTTTGTGGGATCATCTCAATCTGACAAGGAGTATGTGTTGGTACTACCCAGCTATTTATATGGACATCCAAAAAATTATGTCCTGGTAGGTATCTGGGAATGTTCTTTGGTGTTCCTCCGTAGATTCGTCACAGCAGGGAATGAGTGCTGATGGATGCAACAAAGACAAGAGGAAGAGAAGGGGATGGTATCAAACATCTATGGAGGAGTTTCTTCCCCTTTCTTCTTCCCATTCTTTTTTTCCTTATCCCTCACTTTTTTTGCTTCTTCCTCTCCCTGGCTGTGGCTGCCATTGCTGAGGGATGAAAGGAGCCTCTGGTGGCTGTTTATGGACTAGGGTAATGAAAAAAAAATCCTAAATTCTTGTAGGAGTCATCTTGACACCACAGGGAAACCCTTCTCCAGGATACCCTGGTCCTCTGAAGCACAGTCTGCTGGAGAATATGGAGTCCTGAACCCTCCACCCCAGCAGGCTCTGGACATGAGCAGCAGTTCTCCTGAGGTGACCTGAGGACCTTCCTCCTGCTCAGAGCTCCAGGATTTAAAAATAAATGGGATGAGGAAACATGCACAGTCAGATACACTAAAGATCACCATCATCCTCTTTCATTTTCTCTTAACCTTAAAGCCTGGGTTCTGCAAACAGCTCTTACAAAAGGGATGGCTTCTTGAAGCTGTTTTTGGGGAATTTTTTTTGCTTAGGGATTAAAAATAGTTTAATGACCTTTTGAAATGAGAGGAACATCTGGCTCATCTCTACAATGCCTTTCAGCCAGGGATTTTTTTTTAGGATGGGGCAAAATGCCTGTGTTTTAACCACACAGAAACGTGTTTCTCAGGGAGAAGCTTTCCTCATCTAGGTGGGATGCCTTCAAGTGATACCACAGCTCATTGTCATCTCCATCCTGCTTTTGAACCAGTTGTTTGCTGGGCTGAAGCAAAGCTCAGCCCCTGTAATTTATCCTCCCTGGAGCTTGCTTTGACAGAGCTAATCTTTGAGAAATGCTTGAGCAATCAAACTGTCTGGGGCTCATGTGCCTCTCTTGGGCTCAAAACCTTCTCTTGGTTTCCAGCTGCTGCCAGGGGCCAACTGGAGGGAAGTTAAAAGGAAAAGCTAAAAAAATAAAAAGCCAAACCCAAACACTGTGTCTGGGTCATTGGATGCTATAATATTAAAGTGTTTTTTCTTCTCTCTGAGCTGTGCTCCATGGTGCTGCTGCACCTTTCCTCCCTGCTTCTTCTACTGTCCCAGGCAGGGACTCCAACTGGCTGGGTCTGGCATCAACCCCTTCTACCAGCCTTTCTCTCCACTTTCCTGAGATCCCCTGTGGTGCTGCCACCAGCTCTGGGGCCACCAACAGCAAAAAATTGGTTGAACATCACAGATCCCTCAGCTGCTCTTCACCAGACTTGTTCTCCAAACCCCACACTAGTTCTGTTTCTCTTCTTGCCCTCATCTGGTGGGACATCACTTGGACTTGATGCCCATCCCTGATGCCCAGAGGCTGCTCTCAGCATCCCCAGTTGGCAGCAGCTTTTCTCACCCCTCACTTCCAAAATAGTTTTCAACATCTTAAAATAAGTAAATCCAAAAGAGCCTTGGAAGGGTAGGAGTTTGCCTTTACAAACCAGCTTGTGAAACAAAGCTGAGGGAAACACCTCCTTGGAGACAAGCAGCTTGTTATAGTCCTCCTTGCAAGAGTTTTGGTGGGGACCAACATCTCAAGAAGACCACACTCTCCCTGTTCTCTCCTTCCCATCTCCTCACACCCCTGAGAAACACCTTGGAGGAAGCAGTTCCAAGAAGATAACACTCTCCCTGTCCTCTCTTTCCATCTCCTCATAACCCTGAGAAGCACCTTGGAAGAAGCAGATCCAAGAAGACAAACACACTCCCTGTCCTCTCCTCCCATCTCCTCACACCCCTGAGAGACACCTTGGAGGAAGCAGATCCAAGAAGACAAAAACCTCCTTGTGCTCTGCTCCCATCTCCTCACACCCTTGAGAAACACTTCAGAGCAGGCAGGAGATCTTTGGAGCTCAACATCAATTTTTTTGTTTTTCTAAATTCTCCCTTTTCTTATTTTCTTTTTTTATTAATTGATGTGGGGTTTTCCCCCCCCACTTTTTTCTGTTTGTTATTGTTTTGAATTCCCAGCCTTTTATGTTCCCTCACACCCCAACTTCATCCCAGCTGTGGGAGAGGGATCTGAGGCTTCCCTGCCTTGCTTGGTTAAAGTGTGAAGGACTCATTGTCCTCATCCCACAAGGGCAGCCTCCTCCTACTCAAAACTCCAGCTGCCTCCTTGGCCAAGGTCTCTGGGTGAGAAGAGCAGAGGAAATAGTTGCTTTTTGTGTTCTCTTGAAAAAAATGTAAGCTTTGGGTCTTCTGCTGGATGTTTGGCAGTAGGGGAAGTAATTGTGCATGAAAACAATACTAAAAAAAACCCCAACAAACTCATTCCATTCTAAAAACTGAGGGGGATTTAGGTGGCAACAAGGTCCAGTCATCTACATGGAATTATGGGCATGGCCATGACAGCACTTCTGGTCCCCAAAGCAATGTCCTGATTTGGGGTGGAAAGAGCCAAGATCAGCTTAAAGGTTGGTCCTCCAGCATTTTGGGGTTGCTGGACCTCAATGAAGGAGTGATGATCTGTGTGTCTTCAAAGTGGCCTCAGTAAAACTTGCCTAAAAGCTTTCCCCCAGCTCTTTTTTATTCTTACAGCTGCAAAATTTTAACTGTAATAATTCCAAATTAAGCAATTTTAGGACCTGCTGGTTTCTCTGGTCCTTATTGGTGATCATTCTTCCACTGCAGAGGAGATGCCTAAGGCTTGAAGCCATATTTCTATAGGACTTCCATGATCACCTTAGGAAGAGAGAGGGAGCAGCAAAGCTGTTGCTGCCCTTCTGAAAGATCTGACCCTTTTGCTCCATCCTTGCCTGTCTTATGTTACTTGTCTTTAACACACAAATGGTTAAAAGTTCATTTAGAGTGAAAAGTTAAAAAAAAAAGCTCCAGAGCCCACCCCAGGGACTCCTCACCCTGCTCTGAAACCCAAACCCCTCGCCCAGGCAACATCTGCAATCCATAATCCTGTCAAACCAGCCTCCAGCTGGGGGACATTTCTCTGACCTGCCAGTGGTAAAGTTATAATGACTTCCTACTCCCCCCCCCCTCCCACCCAGGGATTGCGACACCAAGAGGAAGATGCTCCTTGTGTAACATTTTCCCTACATTCCATTGGAGATACTGTTTTGTCCCAGTGTTTAGAGTCTGATTGGGGTTGTTTTTGTTGTCATTGGGGGTTTTTTTGTAATTTAAAAAATTTATTTTAGCATTCAATAGACACGAATTGTTTATTTTCCCAGATGGCTCTTAGCTAATTTAGCCTGGCTTAAACAACCAGAGTGCTTATGGGCACAAGCAGCAGCCAGTTCTTTAAAGATGCTTATTCTGCCTGTTTTTTCTTTAAAAAAAGCTTTTTTTCTGGGCAATTCTCCCCACCAGGGTGTAGAAAGGCATCTGCACGTTGCATTCTGTAGAATATTTTGGGGTTGGGCATAAGTTTTGCTTCACGTCTATTCAAAACACATGGAAATAAGAGGCAGTGTTAAAAGAGAAGGGGAAAAAAAGTGAGAAAAAAGGCATGTGGTGACACATGGAGGAAGCAGAGAAAAGACACTGTCATGGGTGAAGTTTGAAATGAGATGGGAGGGTTCACAAGGTGAAGGTGGAGAAAAAACTGCTTTAAATATTGGGAGTTTCAGGAAGAGGTTTGGGTACCAGATCCCGTGGAGAAAACTGGGGTTTCTGAGTGACAAGGGGAAGGAACTGGGATTGGGTGAGAGACCAGGTTAGTAACATCTTCACTGTGGTTCCAACACCTGAGAAGCTCCCAAAGACCTATCTTGAGAAGGTCCAGGAACACTGTTAGCCCAGTCTAACCCATGAATAGATCAGTCATGCAGAAACTTAAGGTTAAATTTTAGAAGTTTTCACAGTAACAAACCCAAAGCATCTTCAAAATTCCTGGAGAACGTTGAGTGGAGAACTTCTACCAGCTTCTCAGTGCCTGAAGAGGCTCCAGAAAAGCTGGAGAGGGGCTCTTTGCCAAGGCATGGAGCTACAAGACATGGCAATGGTTTCAAAATAGAGCAGGGTAGGGGTAGATGAGACATGAGGAAGAAGTTCCTCCTCATGAGGGTGGTAAGACACTGGCCCAGGTTGCCCAGAGATGTGGTGGAGGACCCATCAAGCCTGGAGACATCCAGGGCCAGGCTCGCTGAGGCTCTGAGCAACTTCATCTAGTGTGCAGAATGTCCCTGTCACTGTAGGGGGTGGCACTGCGTGGCTTTGAAGGGCTTCCAACACATTCTACAAAAGACATTACTTGCCTCTTTTCCAGGCTTCTGCTCCCAAAAAATCTGCTGAGGGGAGACTCCCCAAAGTCTCATGGGAGGGAGGACTGCAGTGTGCATCCTCACATCCCCACAGAGGACCTCTCCATAGCTTTCCCCTCCAAAATTCAAGCCCCAGGTTGCTCAGAAACATTTGCAGAGCCAAGATAAACCCAGGGATGAGCAGCTTTGATTCCCCCCCGAGGGCACAGGAGCTGAGCTCCACGAAGTGCTTATGGAAATGAATGCTGCAGTGGATTAGAAACTGCAAATATTTTTTTCCCCTGCTTTCTGCCACGGCAGCCTCTTTACACACCAGCCTCTCCCTCATCAGGCACCCACCCACTCTATTTATTAATTGAAAAATTTGTCTCGCTTTCTTATAGCTGAATTTTTTTTAATTTTTTTTTTTTTAATACTTGTTGTAGAGCGAGGGATGAAATAGACCCTTTGTAGCATGTTGTCTCCTGCAATTTAATGCTGGGAAACTAATGGTTGCCATCAGCAAGGTCATTTAGCAATGCAGGGAGATATAAATCATGTCCCACCTGCTCCCACACACACACAAACACACTTTGAGCTGGCATCTCCTTTCATAGAATCATAGAA
>VZTY01023900.1:29175-50751 GCA_013400935.1 Turnix velox | reverse complement strand
AGCTTATCTTTCAAATTTAAACAGTATTTCAGGGTCCATAACTGGTAAAGATTTAAATTCAGAGAAACAGTGTTAAGTTTAACTCTTATTTGTTGTGTTGTTTTTTTTTAATAGCATGGCTTGTATGAAAAGAAGAAGACTTCTAGGAAGCAGCGAAAGGAGCGTAAGAACAGAATGAAGAAAGTCAGGGGCACAGCCAAGGCAAACGTTGGTGCTGGCAAAAAGGTAGGATGAGAATATCTGGAAGCTAGAGTAGGCTTTTTACCCTTTGAAATGTTGATCAGAGATTGTTCAACAGAATAACTTTGTTTTTCTTCCATTTTTTTTTCACCTGTTCTACTGGAAAACAGAAGGTAATCTGTGTGGTGTTGTTTAGCGTCTGATCAGCTCAGTAGCTTTAGTTTTGCACCTCACTGCTGCAAGCTTAGCTGATACAATGTGAAATGATGCTTCTCCAATGATGATTTCCTACACGTCACTTGAATTAAACTCCCATAAATCTAACAGTTACTGCTCTAATCTCATAACTCAGCCTTGCAATATACAAATTAGATATTCTTAACCCTTGATACTCGAACTACCTAAATATCTAATACTCCAAGTTGTTGTTATTTATGGTGTTATTGGTGGAGAATATTTTGTTAAGGATGTGTGGTGTTGTAGATAGCAAAGATGTATAAATAGAATTAAGGTAGAAGACTTGGTTTATCCTGTTTTTGAGTGACTGATTGCCAAGGTAGGGCATCTTTGTCCTGGTGGGAGTTTCCTATGCTGTGTTGGAACTTGATGCAGGTGAGCAGCTTGGATATAGAGAGAGTTCCTTAATCATTAAATGAAAGAAGAAAAACCCCACAACTGAATATCCAGGGTATGAAGACATCTTAGTGGGTTTTTATCTTCTGATAATACTGAGTAAGCTGTGCAGCTGAGTGGTTTTTTATGTGTGCTTTAATAAGGGAAGTAAGGGCAATGAGTTCTGACTCTTAGCTCTGTAGCTGCTCAAGTGTTGTGACATCTTGAACTTCAGTAATCTTCACTTTGTCTTTTTTTCCTACTTTCCTGGATTTCTTCATCAGAAATGAAGTATCTAGCAGGTACTGCAAAACGAGCATGGATGTTGTGGCTGAATTAAATATCACTGAAACACATGTTCATTTGTTTAATTGAAGCACTGTACTGCCTTGCATGTGGATTTGTTTTAAAATTACTTCTATGTTGGTCCAGATAATGAAATTTACTCGATGCAACTCAATGCAATTTGGCAAATAGCAAGCAATATCTTTGAAATTAGTGACACAAAATTAAAACACAGAATTATGAAGGAGAAGAAATGAAAAAAAAACAGTGCTGTTGGTTTGAGTCATGGAATCAGAACATCCCATGTTCTGATTCAAAGCAGTACAGTGCAGTTGCATGTGGAAGTGTGGAAGTAGTTGTGCATCTTCATGAAAACTTGTCA
Source organism: Turnix velox (assembly GCA_013400935.1). NCBI lineage: Eukaryota > Metazoa > Chordata > Aves > Charadriiformes > Turnicidae > Turnix > Turnix velox. The sequence goes on along the minus strand of VZTY01023900.1, from coordinate 49,292 downwards.
CCTCACAGCTTTGTGCATTTGAGACTGTGGTCAAAAATGACACAGCTGTCAGCTTGAAACTGCAGTTCAGTGCTGGCCTACAGTATCCCAAGTTAAGACACACCCAATAGTGTGATTGAATTTCTTTTCCTCAAGAATTTGGCACCTCAGAGTGCATATTAGTGTAAAAAGTGATTAAATGACTATCACTTCAGTTGCTGAAGTTGTCCCATCCATAGAAATTTTGTGCTGTGATAATTACACAGCAAATGTGGTTTCTGTATCAAGTGTTCTTCAGACTAGCATGCTATATCAGTAGATGGTGAACTGTATTTTGGATTACTGGCTTTTTGAAATGATCTTTTAGTTGGTAAGTATTGCATGAGTTAGATCTTAATGTGTTCACCACTTTGTTTGTGTCCTTCTGTCAGATGTAAGCTCAAGACCAAATAATTACCTTGCTATCTGGAAAACTTGGCTGAGAACAATTCTGCACTGCATCATGGGGAAAAGCTTACAGAACACAATTGTGTCTTAAAAATTTGACTTGACAAATGCATGTTTTGCTTCATGGCTTGTTGTGGTTCAACATGGCTTGTTACAGCCATGTGGAAGAAGTCCTAGACTTCTTCAAGGTCTTCCTAGAAGTCCTGGTGTGTGTTTTGGAGTCCACCTGTAGAATCTGTGAAAACTGTCTTAACTTGTAGGCTGAGAATTCTCTGCTTCCTTTCATTTCTCACTCCTTCACAATTCTTGTTCTGCTTTCGCTGCAGTTTCAAGAGTGTTTTGTAGTTTATTTAATTCTGTAGCTCTTTAGTTAGCTGAAATTACATGAAAGTTTGAATCAAGCTGAGACAGATGTGTCTCACCTAGTGTTTGCTTTTAGAAGATATGCAGAAAAGCCCTGCTTCTACCTGTTATTGTCACAACAATGTAGCTGTGACAGCTTTTGACAAACAAGCCTTCCAAACAGAAATGTTTTTTTTTAAAAACAGAGTCGTGGGTGGGTAAGCACATGAAATCATGGTAGTCTGTAGATGATTGAATGTGTAGTTGCTTTCTTAGTCTCTACACAACTATAGTTGAGTCCTGTTTGAGTGAGTTCCATCTTCTGCAGGAATTAAACTTTGATAAAGCTGTTCTTGTATTGATTAATGCTTTTTCTTTTTCAGTAAATGAACATACTTCAGATGGAAGATGGATGACAGGTAAGAGTTAACGTTTTGTGGGGGTAGGCATTCAGTAGTTCAGTCACTATGATGATGCAGGTCTGACATTGATTTAGGTAAATGCTATGGAGCTGTGCTGATACAGAACCCACTGAAAGTGTTTAAGAAAAAACTGAGCTGATAATTTAAGTGGCTTATACTGAAATTATGTACTTAATTGGTCTGGAGACTCTATTTGGGCTGTTGATGTTTATTATTCAGTTGCTAAAACTGCTGAATATTCAGTCCTAATGTGAACAAAACTTTGGTTTCTCTTTTTGTAGGAATTTTTGAGGAAAGGACAGTACACCTTATTTTTTATTGTCTGGAATAGATTGAAATACTCTGACTTGTGTTTTGAGGACTAGTTTCTTTTGTTTTAGGTAATTATTTCAAGGAAATTCTTTGGAAACAAACCTGATGGTGCTTTAAGCAAGTCCTTCAGTATGTCTTTAAAACAGGAACATATCTGGGCTCCTGCTCCCATCAGTTCTTTGAAATTTTGAACTTTGAGAAAGGCAGTGTGATTCTCTGACTTACTTGGGATCTGTTTTTCCAGTGTTTATAAGGGTATGAGTAAAATTCGTTTTTTATCATGTGACACTGATCTGTCTTTTCCTTCACAGACTACATTATTCTATGAAGAGGTATAGAATTTTGGATTGAAGCTGCTCATCTGGCTTTAACAACAAAATAAACTATGTCAATAAAATGCTGGTTTGGCCTTAAGTTTTGATTTGTAAGGTACCATTTTGTAAAGTCTCAAAATTCAGAATTGGTGCACTGTTTGCACTGGATTAAAACCTTTTCATAATTAACCAACTCTTGTTTGGTGTGTCACTTTGGAGTGAATCAGAGCTTTGTATGGGTAGCTCTGTGAACTAGTTCATAGAGGAAGGCATGATTTTTATCATCTGGTGGACAGAACTGTGGTTTGGGAAGTCTGTTTAAGGTGCACTTGATGAATTGCTTGTATTACATGGAACAGTTAACTTTGTTGCATGGTTACAACCACAAACAGAAGCCTTGTCTTGCACTATAAGCTGTTAAGCACGAATTGGTGGAGGGGATAAAATGACATGAAGTGATCTACATTTAACTGATCAAATCAGGTAACCATTTTTGAGTCTTTCCCCATTCTCCATCATTCTGTGTTAGTGTGACTATCTTTTTCTCCTATCCCACCATCTGGAAAACAGCATGCAACTGAGTGTCTGTCATAGGAGATTTTGGTGCTTCCACAGACAAGACATGAGCAGCTCTTCCTGTGAGTGTCTGTTCCTCCAACATTTTGCTTTCATACACTGCCATATTCTATCAATGGGTAGCAGATGTTCTGTAATTCACAAGTTTAAGATGCGTGTCGTGCTGTGGAGAGACTCTGGGTTAATCCCTTTTCCTGTGGGAGGTAAAACAATTAAGTGGGAAGCACTGATGAACAGACATCTTCACTTCTTCCCATACTGTGCACTGAAGGTACCCTTTGTTTCCTGCTGATCTAGGCACACCCCATCATCTAGAGTTAGTCATTTTGGCTACTGTTGCCTGCTTTTAGACTTTGGCTTGGCCCTTGTATTTCATAATTTCAGTATTTTTATCTCTTTGCCCATTCTGGAGCCCAAATTACACTGTGAAGGATTTTTGGGGAAGCAACTTCTTGATGAGTTATCTCCATTTGATGTTAAGACTTTGAGTGATTTTCACTAATGCATTTGCATCTTGATGTGTCAATGTTAGGAGTAGGCATATCTCAGTATGTTAAAATTCTTGGACTATTTTTATTTAAAGGGATTAAATTCTAACTTCTGCTTGTTGCTAACATTTGAGAACTCTGGTCATGTCTTTAGAAAGCAAAATTAGGGGAATTTTATCCTTAGCTGGAACTTAGTAGGCTTCATGTTAGTCTTTGCTCTCAGTAAGGGCTGTGGCAAATGGCTAAAAGACATCCTGGAACCAGAAAATAATTCTTATTCCCAAAGAGCTGGCCACTGGCAAGCAGTACTGCTAATAAAGCTCCATCTTCCTTTCCAGCTGCAGGAGTTGGCACACAGAGATCTTAAGAGTGAGGAGTTTGCTGAGGCAGAGGGATGCTTAGACCTTGTGTGTCCCCTCTTACTCCAGGGAGTGTTTTCCAGCCAGGAGAAGGCATGTGAGTGCAGTGCTTCAGCAGGGAGGGTTGTAACGGCTTGTGCTTGTGTTTGTTGGGTTAAAATAAAAGCTTGTTACTTAATGAAGCTGGCCAGGCTGCAGGCTGACCCCCATTAGGAGAAACACGCTTCACTGCTGTTCATGATGATTTGATTTGCTAGTGCTGGAGCTGCTGCCCTGCTATCATTTGCTGTCAATTTTGGGCAGCCTGTTTGTTAAGTCAAGTGTTGTTTGTCTGCAGTTGATAACAGGTTTCTATCACGGATAATAAAACTTTTCTGCAGCAAATGACCTCAGATCCCTATCTCCTGCACACAGTTGGGTATGAGGAGAAAATGAAGACTGACAGTTTCCATTTGCTCTGCATTTTTTTGTCTGGTTTAATATCCAGTGTAGAATTCACAATGGAAGTGGCATCGTTTTAAATCAAAGGAGTGTGAAAAGTTTATTTTGTTGCAATGTTTCCTTTGTAGCTTCATGGATTCTGCTACAGGCAGAAGTGGAATTAAGCCCTTTCTTTTTAAGGCACATAGGTATTGTAAAACTGTCCAGAATGAATGCTTTAAATATTTATTTATTGATCAGTTCTAGTTATTGAAAAAAATAATTTTGATCTAGGAGCTGTTTCAGGGCTTTATGGAAGTAAGAACTAATATGAGACCCTTGGGTTGGAAGGAATTGCTTCATACTCTCAAAAAAACATTAAATTTTGTAAAATTAATTAAAATGAGAGTATATTTTGCCTAAAATTGAGCTCCATAATATTTAATAATAGAAGCAGTGTGGTAATGGATAAACCAGAGAAAACATGGTGAGATTGGATTGTCTAGAGTCAAGTAAATGCAGATAAATAAACATCTGGCAATAAGCACAGGGTAAGTAAAATAAGCATGGACTTTTTTCTTGGTTTTATGAAATGGATTAAAATTCAAGGCCATAGAGGTCTGCTCATTGCATTTTGTATCTGACTTGTGTATTTGGACCAAAAAACCTTGTGTGGCAAATGATTGCTTTACAATACTTCCTTAAGTTTAATGGTTTTCTTCTGGTTCCTGGTGATACTTTATGGTTGCAGCATGTCTGGTGGCCTGAGGGAAAGTTTTGATGTAAAATACTTTAGCTGAAGCTGTAGGAGTTTGCTGTGAGGTCCAAACCTTGAAGTATCTTATTAGACCAGTACCAAGTGCTGAAGATAAGTGCAGTTGGTGCAGCAGGGGAACTGGTGGAGATGTTGGGCAAGGGAAGGTGTTTTCCCCATGAGCTTAAAAGGGATGTGGGAAGGATAAAATGGTTATAAGNTACCAAGTGCTGAAGATAAGTGCAATTGGTGCAGCAGGGGAACTGGTGGAGAAGTTGGGCAAGGGAAGGTGTTTTCCCCATGAGCTTGGAAGGGATGTGGGAAGGATAAAATGGTTATAAGAAGGAAGTTCTTTATTGTGAGGGCAATGAGCCACTGGAAGAGGCTGCCCAGAGACGTTGTGGATGCCCCTCAATCCCTGGAGGTGTTTAAGGCCAGGATGGATGAGGCACTGAGCATCCTGGTGTGGTGGGAGGTGTCCCTCTAGACCAGGATGATTTGGAACAAGATGATCTTGAAGGTCCCTTCCAACTCAAAATATTCCATTATTCCCTGTGAGACTGGAACCAGCTCCACACTGCCCCGTGGCTGAATTTGTGTAAACTAATCCTTTGGCCAGCAGAGGACTGTAGAACCACGTTTCACACTTTGTAATGCAAAAAATGCTCAAAGACTAAGGGGAAAAACTGTGTAATAGACAGTCTCTTAAACGTGGTAAAAAAAACTGAGAAGGGAGGGCTCTCTCCTTTGTTTGTTTCTCATTAAAGAATTTAATTTGCCCCGGGTTCCCTTTGTTGATGAAGATCTATGGGAATTTTGTTTACATTTTGAAGCTCATTGCCAAGGAGAGCACTTCATATGGTGAGGATTTGGAACCTTTTGGGGGAATGACAGCGCTGCAGAAATGGTGGTGCATTCCCTAAAGGAAAACATACTTCGTTTGTAATGAACATTATGTCTGCAGAAACTAATGGCACAACCTCCTATTCAGTTTATGTAAAATACAACAGGCCCATATGTTGCTGCTTTTAGAGTTTGGGTGCTTAAATTAAATGTTGTTTAATGAATATTCAAGCCCATTTGCTCCCAAGTTGTTTTCAAGTGTAGCATCTTTCTCTTCTGTCTTCAGTCTTACCTAGAATATTAAACCATTACAAGAGGTAATGCTGAAGCTGAGGCATCTGTTTCTAACTAAAACTTGGATGTTAGAATGCAGGAGCAGATGAGAAGGTAAATAAAGATGTACAGGAGCAGGATCATAATATTTTTTTGGGTTTTAATTAAGACTGGGGAAGGTTTGCTATCCATGGAACTCTTTAAGAAATAGGATCACTCACTGTGTTGTTGCAGCAGCAGTTGGGGTATGTTATAGAGGAGTGTTCATCATTCCACGTAGCAATTAACTCAGGTGATTTTGGAAGTGCCTCACCAAACTTCTTTCTCAAGATGTCTGCATCTTCATGGGGCTGCAGGTGCCTTCTCTCCACCTTTGTGCCTGGGTGTGAGCCAGTTTACTGGAGGCATTCCATAAAAACTTGAGTTTAGATATTATCCCCAACAAGATTTCACCTTCTATCATCTTTTTTCAGCTCAAAATAAAGGAGAAATATATGAAGAAGTCCTCCTGAAGCCAGGTCTGACCTATTGACTGCTCTAGGTCATTCTCCTTCTCTGTAGACATTCAAAACCTGCATGGACACCTTCCTGTGTGACCTGATCTGGGAGTTCTTGCTCTGGCAGGGGGCTTGGACTAGATGATCTCTTAGAAATCCCTGATATTTTATGATTCAGACCTGAAATACATGAGGCATTCACCATCAGAGGTCAGTACCTGCACTGCAAGAGGTTTATTTCAGTTGAGGAGGATTCCATGATCACAAGATGTGGTTTAAATCAGTCTCATTGTCAAATAAAGTTCAATTATTAAATCAACTTATTAAATCAAGTTTTTCCTTTGTGGAGGCCCTCTTTTGGATGTGTAAATCTATAGTTTCTCAGGAAAATCTCTAGACAATAAGGCAAAACCTTAAATGTTTTCATGAACTTTGTTTCAGAGTCCAGAAATTGACAGCACTGTCGTTTTTTTTAATGGCATGGAAAAAGAAATCTCATTAGAAGACATCTGGAATGTAAACACAAATCACAATAATTGGCTTTTTACGTGTTTTCATGAGGGTTCTTCAGATGCTTGTTTTTACTGCACAAGTGCAATATTCTAAATATACAGTGAAGCTCTCTTCAAAGAATAATTGATACCCAGATAAAATACTTAAAAACAACCCCTAATGCTGTAAATATAAATCAAGGCCAAGACTATTTGAAGAGAAAAACAAATATACAAAAGTTCTTTGGAGTTCTGTTTTGTGCTAGATCTTCCCTGACTTAAGTAATTCTCTTGTCTCTACTAAGCCAGGCTGTTCAGCATCTATTAGTGTGAGCTCAGAACAAGCCTGCCCAGAAGGTGTCACCTTAAAGATTTTAACTTCTTCTGGGTGTGTCTGTAGGCATAAAATTCCACCATTTAACTGCCTTGTCTTAGAACATTTGTTACGAGTCTCCAATTCAAAAAGAAAATCTCTACACAGTTAAAAAAATTAATAGAACTAACAATGCCATCCCTTGTCTGCCATGTGAACTTCTGGGATGGACCAAGCTTGTGTTTCTTCTTATAATTTAGGCAGTTATTATGTTCTGAGCTCTGTACAATAAGCACTGAGAGGCAGTCCTACTTCTCATTTCTGATCTTCTGAAACTTGTGATACATAGAAGTGATTTTTTTCTCTTTTAGGAACTTGAGCAAGACTTGGTGTGATGATTCTATGTTTTTACATGTAACTCTTTGTTACGTTTATTTCTTCTGGAATTCTCTTTATATTCAATGAGTATATCCATGTTGTGTGTTGAAACAGCTCCTTCAGATCTGTGGTGCCAACACAGATGACAAAGAGGAATGAACTGTCTTGTGTAGTTTGACATAAATGGGACAGTTCACTGGTTTCCATCATCACAGAGGTCCCTGCCCATGGCAGGGGGTTGGAACTAAGTGATCTTTAAGGTTTCTTCCAACCCAAACCATTCTATGATCTACTGGTTCCTAAAACTTCTGATTGCACTGGGGGAAGGAAGGAAAGGCAGAATGTTGGGATGATTTTTTGAGTCAAACTGCATTGTGAGTGAGTATATATATGTTCATACTGAATATACAGATAATCTGCTTAGTATAAGTATCAGATAATACAATTTGAGGAATTTTATATGTTAGATGCTGAGGCTGACTAAAGTACAGATGGCTTGAAGTCACCTTCTAATGTCTTCCCCCAGTCACCAGTGTATTCTCAAAGTTCGTACTGCTCCCTGTCAGACAGCATCTCATTCTTCTAGTTCAGCAGTTACAATTTAGCCCATAACTCCCATCTTTTTCCCCCATCTCCCTTCTTTTGAAGGTCTCCCACTCTTTACCAGTTGTCAGTTTACCAGGGAGGAAACTATTCTCTAAACACCAGGAAAACAGAAAAGACTCTTTCCCCCCCCCCCTCGTTATGCTTTAAAACATTCCAGCTTTTTCTTCCCCACCTTCTTCTTGTCAGCTCTAACAAACACAAAGTGTCCCTGAGGAGAAAACAAGCCCTTGCTGTGATGTGCAAACACACTGTGTATGCACGACATCAGTGCCAGGGTGGGTTTGGAACCAGTTTTAAACCCATTCTCCTGCTTATCATGTCATCTCTTCCTGGCCATCTATCTTCTGGCTTCTTCCAGGTTCCTCATATCAATCTGGCATCCACCCTTTGGGTTGCTAAAATGTTTTATTTCCATCCCCCACCCCCCTTTTCTCCAGTAGTATGCATGTTATAACAATGAAATATTTTTGCATTCTCCATAATAGTGTGTAGGGAAGATGAAAGAGGCTGTGGAGAACAATTGCACGTTGTGGATCTAGCCCTGAGGATAGGAATGATGGTGATGACAACCTGTCCAAATGCTCAACTTGTGCTGCTGTTGGGATGAAAGACAGAATGCAAATGAGGGATAAGAGGAGGAAAATGGAAGCTTCAGGATGGGCAAGGGGGATTTTCCAGCTGCAGAACAGCAAACACTGTCAGAGCACTTTGTGATTACAAGCTATATAGCCCTTCTCTGTTGGGATCTGTGGCTCATCATTTACACTCCTTCCCAAAGATGCTGTAATGTCTTAAAGGAGAGAAATCTAGACATTTTCCAAAAGCTACAGATGGAAGATTTGCTTTATTAAAGTCTCAAGAAAGACTCTTAGACCCTGCTTGCTTGTTATGTTCCAGGAGCTAGGTGAGTGTAAGCTGTGAAAGCTAATGCATTTCCATGGGGTTTTAGCTTTCTGCATATAGCAAATTCATATAATTTTAAAAACTGATCAATTAGTTTAGAAGCATAACCCTCTCATGTAGATGTTCTCAGTTTCAACAAGGTATCAGTTCCAGCTTGTTTTTCCAGCAAGTTATCTTGATTAGTCAGTTAAATCATCCCCGTTTTATAGAATCATAGAATGGTTTGGGTTGGAAGGGACCTTAAAGATCATCTAGTCCCAGTAACTAAGACCTTCAGGCCTATATCTAATACTGATGTTAGTGGTAAGGCTGCAGTTGACTTTGAGGGAATAAGAGAGATAACATTGCCTAAATTTGAGTGATGTGTTTCCATACTTTAACTTAAAAAACCCAATATGTTGTAAAGCCTGTACTTTTTTTTTTCCAGAGAAAAGCCAGTAACTATGCTATGTACGAAGAAACACATTCCCAGAGCTCACATGGGTGTTTTTAGGGAGGGAAGAATTCTGTTTTCCATCCAGCTTTTGGGCAATGCAGTGAAAATACTACCAGAAAAAGATAAGCAGCTATAGGTAGAATGATTACAAAGAGGAAAACTGATTCTCTTCAGCCTTGTCTTTTTCTGTGCTGTCCCTCCCTCCTGCTCCCCCCCACTACCTTGCAGGTAGGACATGAAAAGAAGTTGTATCTGAGGAACTGAGAGTAATCGAAGCACAGCAGTCCTTCTTGATTTATTACTTCATTCATTAATCCCTATATAAAATGTAATTTAGGACAAGGCTCAGAAATCCTCACTCTGACATGTTCTCACATATTTGATAAATGATGCCACGGGAAGAGGCTTGAAGGGCATCTGCAGTAAATTCTGCCCAGTTCTATTTCTCAAAACATTTTTACACTTTCATAGCAAATTAGAGGATCTCTGGTAGATAAGGGGAAGTGATGGGATTTCTATCACTTGGCTGCATGTCTCATAACTTAGGGGTGGTGGAATACAAGCAACCAGCGTGGTAAGAAAGCCACAGCTTTAGGATAGTCCCTGGCATATAATTCCCACAATAGTTTCAGCCCAAAGTTAATAATCATAGAGATGTTGGAAGACATTGATTTGTTTTCTCTTTTCTATATCTGTGATACATGGATCATGTTTGAGTTATTCCTGGATTTTCCATATTGATTTGAAGGAGTTGAACAAAATTTTGGTGTGGCAACCACACAGTCCCCACATATATGGATAGCAGCAAGATTTAAAGTACTTCAAAACTGCATTCCATTTTGGTTAGCCTAGAGAGGGGCAGCAAAAAAGTTTTAACTCCTTCTTATCAGTCCTTTATTTCAAGTGTCTTTGTCCATTTCACCAAAAATTTAGCAGAAAGAGGTTTTCCTGAAGACCAAGGATGCTGGTTTGTAATAGAAACTTGCTGCAACATTACCTCTGCATCTGCAGCAAACACTGAGTGCTGCAGATCTCAATCATGTATTTAAATTCTCTGTGGATATATAGATTATTGCTGCTGGATAAAGGAAATCTTTGTGCTACCCTTGAGTAATGCCCTCAATATTCTGCCTGAAAGTATTTATCAGAATCTCATTACAGCTGTTTTGTTTGCATATAGCTTTCATTCCTCCTATTGTAATGTCTGGACAGCATTAGCTCAATTAGTCTAATGAATGGGTAGGTCTCCTAATATTTACTGTCTAATTAGTTTATTGGCCTGGATGGAATGTGCAAGGTCTGACTGTGCAATGTGTGTAGCCTAAAGGGTTCTGAACAGCTTCATGGTCCATCAATGGCTTGATTTCTACTTAGAAAGGAGTGATGAAGGGTGTCCCTCACAGATCTGTGCTGGCACTGGTGCTCTTTGGTATCTTCAGTGATGCTCTAGATGGAGTTGGGTGCACCCTCAGCAATGTGTACAGTCTAAATGTTTTTGAACAACTTTGTGGTCCATCAATGGCTTGATGTTGGATGGAGAGGAGTGATGAGGGGTGATGCAATAGATGGAATTGGATGCACCCTCATCAATGTGTATAGCCTAAATGATTCTGTACAACTTTGTGGTCCATCAATGACTTGATGTCTGGGTGGAAAGGAGGGATGAAGGGATGTCCCTCAGGGATCTGTGATGGAACTTGTGCTGTTTGGTATCTTTAGTGATGATCTAGATGGAGTTGGGTGCACCCTCAGCATATGTATGGTCTAAATGGTTCTTTGTGATCCATCAATGACTCAATGTCTGGATGGAGAGGAGGGATGAGGGGTGTCCCTCAGGGATCTGTGCTGGATCTGGTGCTGTTTGGTATCTTCAGCGATGATACAGATGGAGTTGGGTGCACCCTCAGCAACGTATGTAGCTTAAATGGTTCTGAACAACTTTGTGGTCCATCAATTACTTCATGTCTGGATGGAGAGGAGGGACAGAGGGTGTCCCTCAAGGGATCTGTGCTGAGAGTGATAATATTTGGTATCTTCATTGATGATACAGGTGGAGTTGGGTGCACCCTCAGCAATGTCTTTAGACTAAATGGTTCTGGACAGCTTCATGGTCCATCAATGGCTCCATGTTGGATGGAGAGGAGTGATGAGGGGTGTCCCTCAGGGATTTGTGCTGGATCTGGTGCTGTTTAGTGTCTTCATTGATGATATAGATGGAGTTGGGTGCACCCTCAGCAAGTCTGTAGATGCCACCATGCTGAGCTTTGCTGTCAACTATAATTCAGAGGGAACTGGAGAGGTGGGGCCTGTGCAAACCTCATGGAGTTCAACAAGTGGAGGTGCTGCACCTGGGCTGGGTCTGTCTTCATTGCTGGCACAGACTGCAGGATGATGTGATAGAGAGCAGCCCTGTGTAAGAGGAGTTGGGGATAAAAGCTGGACATGGGGCAGCAATGTGCACTCACAGTCAGAGAAGGCCAAACACATCCTGGGCAGAGCCAGAGGAGTTGAACTGAGAGGTGATTCTGGCCTTTTATGGAGGCCTCACATGGAGTTACTGCCTCAAGCTTTGGAGCCCTCAGCACAAGGAGGACATGGCCATGTTGGAGAGGGGCCAGAGGAGGCCATGAGGACAATACAAGGGCTGGAGCCATCTTTGCTACAAGGACAGGCTGAGAGAGATGAAGCTGTTGAGGCTGGAGAAGAGAAGGTTCTGGGTAGGCCTCACAGCAGCCTGCCACTGCCTGAATGGACTCCAGCTATGGAGGGGCTGTTTGCCAGGGCTTGGAGGCACAAAATGGAGGGCAGTAGTTTTAAACTAGTGCAGAGTAAGTTTAGGTTAGCCATGAGGACGAAGTTCTTCCCCATGATGGTGGTGTGACACTGGAATGTTGCCTGGAGAGATGATGGAGGTGCCATCCCTGGAGACATCCAAGGCCAGGCTTGCTGAGGCTCTGAGCAACCTGATGTAATGCAGGATGATGGCTGACATGGAAGGTCTGCTTCTAAACCCAGCTGTGGGGTAGCAGGACCAGCTGATGCTCATTTTGGAGGAGGAGAAGGTGATGGAACACAGTTTGTTTGCATCACAATCAGGTGAGGTGTGGTCTTCTTCTACCTGACCAGAGGCCACCACTTTCTGGTGAGTCCTCAGTCTGGAAGCCCAGGGGTCAGGAGGATGAGGAGCATTTGGCTGAACATTCCCTAGTTTTAATTCTAAGAAGATGGAAGATGACTGTTTAAGTGGGATGTTCTTGAATACTCTGAGAACCATAGAATGGTTTGAGTTGGAAGGGACCTTGAAGATCGTCTTGTTCAGCTTTGGTTCAACCTGAAGTTCAAGGAGAACAGCATTAAGAAGTCTTCAGCTCTGCTAAAGGTAGGAAAACTCTGAGGTTGTTGGTAAAAAAGTGGTGGTGATTCCCAGCTTTTTAGCTAGTAATGGGCAATGCTCAAAAGAAAGAGCAAGAGGTTAAATATACAAATGAAATATTGATGTTGAGGTAAAGCTGTGTTTTTAAATAAGGAATGTCCTTTGACTCCTCTCTGGAGTTGAAGAGGTTCTTTGCTATGTTAAAAACAAACAAAAGAAAAGACAGGAAATTAAGAATAGCATGTGGTTAAGTAGATAAAATAAACTACAAAGAAATACCTGGAGATAAGGTCCCAGTTTTGATAATTGCTTTCAACTTTTAGCCCCTTTTTTTTTCAAACCAAAAGGTAGTTTTATAAAGAAGATGTTCTGTAGTTAGGTCAGGTTTTTTTAGAAGTTTAAATTGCAGGAATATGAAAGTGAAATAAATTCCTACATTCTCAGTTTATGTTGTGGTTTTTATGGATCAACCCATGATTTGGGAGCTGTTTAGCTTTGTGTTTTTAAGTTGTGCTTTAATTTGGTAGCACTTTGTAGGGGATAAGGTATGTATAGGGCTGTATAGCTCAGTGCTTATGTAATTATTAAGTTCCTTCTTGCATCCTCTTTACAGCTTTTTTTTTTTCAGTGTTACAAGTGGTGTGAATTCCAAGACTTACTACAAGGCATTTGTACTCCTGGTTGTAAGGAGTTGGCCTCAAAGGGAATTAGTGTTCTAATCCTAGTTAAATCACATGACAACAGATATCAAAGGCTGCTGGAGAGTGACATTGAATTATCTGTAATGCAATGCTGTAGTTGTAGAGGCTAAAGTTGTGGTTGGGAGATAATAATGAATACATGAATCTGCTTGGAGAGCTTGAAAGTGTGTCTGAAAGGCAACCTGAGCATGGGATACACCAGAAGCTGTCCTTTTGAGATCCTTGCTGGGGCAATTCAGTGGTTTGCCCTTCACATGTAAAGGACAGAGTCATCTATTGCAGTTTTAGGACCTCTTTCTTCTGTGTAGCAGCACTGCAGCTAAAGCAGTTTGTGAAGCATCTTGGAGAAGTTTGTGGGACACCCTGGGTGGATGTGTAAACAAATATAAGTGCCTCTTGCTATTTCATATATTATTTGCTTCCATGATACATAAAATTGTGTGTTGTGGTGACAGGATTTCTTTTGTATGTCTTGACAGCAGTGAAAAAATGCAGAAATCCATTAAAGGAGTGGGAGGAGATAGCAGTTTTGCATCCTGGCTTTCAGTAAACTATTTATATTAGTGAGGGAGAAATTAGATAGGTTTGTCCTTTTATATAAATGAGTTTGGGAAGTCTCAGCATCAGTTATTTTTGGAGTAAGTCAGTTCTCTGGTTCTCTATTTTGCTAACTGCTGCTGCACTCTGCAAAGATGGATAGCATGTAGTGGATGCCCCTGCTGTCATGGGCAGTAGCAGAACACTTGCTGTTACTGACATTCAAATCATTACTGCTATGGTTCAGGATTAATAAGCCATATTGTGGTAAATGGTTTAAAAAAGTACAAGTGACATTTGAAACTGTCCTTGTAGGATTTCAGGGCACAGTTTCAATCCTGAATTGGTACAGTTGCAACAGTGAATCTTTACAAACAACTACATACTGGGGAAGGTGGTGTCATGATGATAACTTCTGGATGTGTATGATTTCCTAAAGATAGTCTATACCAATAAGCTCTTCTAATACCTTCAAAATTCTGCTGCCATATTTCATTCCTGTAGAAATCTCCATTTGTTTGGGGTAGCAGAGTGTCAGCATATCAGAAAGCTGTTCTGATTGCTGTGCTGATTGTATTGATTGACTGTGACCAATAATGGCACAGTCACAAATACCACAAGAACTGCTTACCCCTCACCTTTGGGTCTGGCTTTTTGTAAAATGGGAATATTTCCCTTTCTGAACTGGTCTTTTGATCTCATTTGATGCTGCTGCTTTTCTTCTCAGTGGAGTTATATCTGAGTTATGATGATGCACCTCTAAAACAAGTTCAAATCCTGCTTTACAAACATTTGTATGTGTTTATAAATTTCTCCCTATTTCTCCTGTTATCTCTGAGTGTTAATAGAGTAATTTCTGATCCCCTCTACTTCATCAATATACATTCACATAAATTCATGTGGCAGTTTAGAGCCAATTAAAATTTATAAGCCACAAGTAGTGAGTGAAATTCTGAGGATTAATTTACTCACTGGAGTATTAATCTGTGTAATGTAGTAGGTTATCCTTCAGTAAACTTGGCTATATGGAGATAGGGAGATACATTTCCTTGCATGTTTTACTGTAAATGCAGTAATTGGTCCCACTGGGCTGTTGAGCTTCAATGGTTCCAGCCAGCAGCACCACCCCAGCCTTGGTATGAACCCTGGGAAAAAGAACCAAGTCAGCAATATGAAACCCAGTCGTGTCTATCTAGCAGGATCCATCTTGCTTTTCATTCCCTGCCCAGTATGCTACGAAGAAAAAAAAAAAAGATAAATAAATCCAATTTAATTAAAATTGGAAGAAAAACCCTAAACCACAGGCAGCCATTGCTGTGCATATCGGAAAATATAACCTGCTTCTCCCAAACCTCTCCATTTAAAGAAATGATTGAGAAGGAGTTGGAAGAAGGAGGCAGCAATTAGAAATTAGTTAATGCATCTGGCAGAAGGAGCTTCCTCCTCAAGGCTTCTGAGTTGTGATCTTTTCTGTACTTGGGAAACCTAATTGATCAAGCACAGTAAATCTGACTTTTCTTAATGAGCTTTTAACTATCATTTATTCAACTAATGGTCTCACTGATATGGAGCAGGGACAGAAAGAGTTTGTGCCTCATGAAGGGCCACAGGAAAAGCTGGTGCTGTTTTATTTAGGGCTTTTCCTCCTTTCATTAACTTTTGCCTTTCTCAAGTTATTAACTGCCAGCTTGCATATGTTTTTTTTTAATACATTGCCAAATTGCAGGACTACATTTTTGCTGCCTGTTAAATTCCCTTTTGTGAAGAGTGAGCACAGTAAACTCTTCTGATGCTTGGGCTATAGAGCATGTGACATAAAGAAATATGAGTTTTCTGAAGTAAAAGAGTTTGTCCTCTTTAGGAGTTGAGTGATTGTCCAGTCTTTATCTGTGTGTATGTATTAAAACATATATGAAATTGCTGTGCCCATAATTTTTTTATTTATTTATTATTTTGGTGGGGCTTTTTTGGCTTGTTTTTTTTTTTGGAACAAACTTGAGGAGTGTGAAATTTAAATATTAATTGTTTTTAACTCCACATTACATGCTTTGTGAACATGAATATTTAATGGTGTCAAAAGTGTAATGTCAGTGTTGATTTCTAAGTAAGGCAAAGAAGCTGCAGGACAGAGTTGAGCCATTCTGTGCTTTAGAAAATGTTACTCTGCAAAATGTTTGTGCTGCATTTGTGCAAATATTCCACTCCCTTTGCCCCTCCTGAAATCCCTCTGTTCTCTCATTCCTTATTCCTAGGAATAAGACATAGGGTTCTAATGGGGACACTGATTAAATATTCTGCTCTGTAATTTATGCAAAAGTGAATCCCAACAGGAATCAGGGACTCTGCAAATCTGTTGTGAAATAATTATCCTGAATGACATTGTAGAAGTGGTCCATGAGGATGTTGTCAATAATGCATTACATAAAATCTGTTTGAAATAAACCCTGAAAATTACATGATATTCATGGCAACCTGAAAGAATTATCAGTAAACAAATTTAA
Organism: Turnix velox; assembly: GCA_013400935.1. Lineage (NCBI taxonomy): Eukaryota > Metazoa > Chordata > Aves > Charadriiformes > Turnicidae > Turnix > Turnix velox. Next base: position 33,027 of record VZTY01023900.1, on the reverse strand, counting down.
TCAGCTGGATGTTATGCATACCACTCAACCTCTTATTATCTGATCATCTAGCTTTTAGAATGCTATGGGGAATTGAATGACAATTAATACCAAGATAGAGCTGTTGGAGCTCATGTGGTGGCTGCAGGACTACCTGGTTCTCTTAATTCTTGCTCACATCTCTCTGTTTGCATTCATTTCTTGCTGCCACAGACTCTTCAGTGACACCCACTGATAGTGAGTGACCTGTGTGTGTTGTTGCTGCCATTTCTTCAACAAGAAATCACTTGGTAACAAAGGCTGAGCCTGCTTGACAATGAAATCATTCCCATTCTTTCCACACAATGGTTTGAAGTGGTTAGAGCAGTGTCTAGATGCTACTGGCTCTGATATTCAAAAAGCCTTGTAACAATGGGAGCCAAACCACAAGATGAAGTGCTGCATAAACTGTACACAGAATCATTTATGGGTTTATTGATGCAATGAGATCACCATGATCTTAACTTTTCCTGCAAGAGGCAAGTTCAGAAGAGGTAGGACTAACTTCTGCTTCACTGAAGGCAATAGTGATTTGGCCATGCTTCTCACAAGGAGAGCAGGGTTGGAAATCACCTGAAATATGTTTTTCGTGCTTTTAGTTACTCAATATTCACTACCGGAGCTTTTAGATTCCCTGAAAGTTAGGGCACAATGTGATTAGAGGCAAAATAAATACAGTGGAAGAACAACCTGTTGTGATTAGAGATCGCATCAGTCTGGCTCTGTTCTGCAACTCTGTCCTTAACCTAATAGTTTCCAAATCTTAATAGTTTCTTTCCTTTATGGATCCAAAATCAGACAGGTTGTGTGCAGACTTGATCAAACAGCAGAGTTTGGATTTCCAATATCTGGTGGTGGTGATGAATTTTTTACCCTTTCCATGTTGCTCTTGAAGGAGGCAACAAAAACTTACTCAAGTATCTGGGAAAGATGTGATATAAGTCATCACTGACATACTGTGAGATGAGTTCTCTAAAGCACTTTGAATCACTATAATAGTATGGATTGAATGATATTTTTGCCTAAATTCTTATGAGAGATATCTCAGCATAGAATGTGTATTACATAAATATATTCATATATACACATGATGTCTGAATACGTTCTTATATTAATTCATTTGAGCTGTTAATAGTTCTTCTAAAATTAAATTAATAACAAGCTGTAGGGTTAGATTTTGCTAAATTTTTCCTGGATTGCGCTCAGGATTGAGATATTTGTCGGCAAAACATTGGTAATGATTTAAATCTTCATTTGAATTCCCATAGTGTGGAGCTTCTCCAGACTGTTTCTTTCTTTGTGAACATGAAGAGTAATTCAAATTCCTGGGCTGTGCCTTTGGGGGTAGGAGTGTCACTTTTAACTAGAGTAAATCAGGAGTAATTCTCAAGGCTTCCAAATGAAATACCCATTAGTGAAAACAGTGGTTGAGTGGAAGAGCTGCTACATCCCTGGTGTTTGTTGCTCAGCTGCTTCTACTTGAACAACTGTGCCACTGATCTGAGTTGCTTTTCTTTCTCTACCAGATATTTGCTTTGTTTTAAGATGCAGACTAGAGACTGCAACAGAGCTGGCAGTGCTGTAGCTTCAGTCCTAAGCCTTGTAGGGAAAGAATCTGCAATCAGGCTGAAGCAAGCTGAGATGAAGGCTGAGTCAGGTTTTATACAGGTTGTGATAAAGCTATTTTGTTAAAATAAGGTAATGGGATGGAGAGAGAAGGATCAACAATGGCAGAAATACAGGCTGACATTTGATTTAGGAAGCGCAAGGAAATTACATCAATAAAATGGAAAGAAAACTTGGTGAGGTAGGAAAACCGAGTAAAGTTATGAGTAAGGAAACTTATTTTGGAAGGGTGCAGGGGGTATGAATTGAAAAGCCTAATTCTCAGGTTTATTTTCTGTTTTAAAATCCAATCAATAGATTGGATGGGGAAGAACATAAATGGCAATTGCTGTCTTTCTGATTTCCAAAGCAGCTTTTCACATTGTTCTGTTGCTTCACTTTAACTACATATTTTGACCATTCCCCAGAAAATACCAGGCTCTCAACTAAGCGTGTAGACTGCTGGTAAAAATATTTGAAATTTTCTTCTGCTTCCAATTTGGTGTAGTGTTTACTGTGGTTTTTCCTTTACAATTGCTTATAAACATTTGCTTTGGAAACAGCAGTAACATTCTCCACCTCTCATTTTTTGCTCCAGAGAAAAGTTGTTAATGAATGTAGCAGGAATTTGAAAAATCAGATGTAAACCCTACATAGCTGATGCAAATCTCCTTGGACTTCAATGATATCGCTGAAGTTGGCAAGACTACTTTGATGCTTAAAGCTCTTGAGGTGTTTCAGCATCTTGTTGACCTGGTATCCTGATAGATTCCCACAGGTCATTCTGGTTCACTGAATAGAGAAAAAAACTCTAAGGTGAATGGCAGGGCAAAGCCAATACTTGTCTCATATCTTGGAGTTGTTGCATGCAGGAGTGCTGGGAGAGGAATAAATCCTTTATGAAAAGGATAGTAACATTGCTAAAGGGCCATAATGCTTGAGAGAATGAATTGGTTAAATAAGAAATGACAAAAGAATTGGTAGCTGAGGTTTGCTTTTGCTACTAAAAGGTCAGCCTTGATGCTTCCTACTACCAAGTGTTCTGGATTTATTTTATGATCAAATCTGTGCTTGGATATTTTTCTTGAGAGTGGATTAAAAAGAGCTAAAAGTCTGCACTTTGCAGGTAAACATAAGCTCTGATTCTAATATTTCATAATAAAAATGCTAATCCAGTGTGTCTTAAGAACTGAAATATAAGCTGGCAAATGAATCATAATGTTTTTAAGAACAGTCTTGTCAACTTCTTGTTTTGATCTGAATTTATGGTTTTGGACTGGGTGATCTTCCAATTAAACCTGGCAGGGAAAACTCTTCATGCACCTATGAACCATACTGCATTTGTTGTCACTATCACAGCTAAATGTGTCATTCCTTAGGGACAACAACTTGTGATCTCTCATGATGATTACGTTCCCTATAGAGTTTTCAGGAATGATTAAGAAATGGCATATAAATACTAGTAAATTGTTAATCCAAGTATTTGCGTTTCACTCTAAATTTTCTACACTGACTTCAACTGTGAAGGCAATGCTTGTCCATGAGCTATGAAATATCCTCTTGTCTCTTGTTGTTAAGTCACTGAGTTAAAAGTCAGGTGGTGTATAGATTTAAATTGTAAAACTTGTCAAAATGTTAGAACACTGCAGAACAAGCTAACTTAAATTCCTCCATCTTGCCACTGTACTGCTGTGGAGGCTGGTTCTGTGCTCAGCTATGGCACATGGACCATAACTCATCTGAGCTTTTAGGGCAGATCTAAAATTTGTTTGCTGTTTTGAATCTTGTACTTAATCAGTTCTAAAAGAAGCTACAATTCCATTGCATATGAAGTTATGGGTTAGTTTGGTTTAATACCTTGGAAATAAACTATGTTTTATTTTTGCCACCACAGTTGGGGAGATGCTGTGGGAGGTGTCCCTGCCCATGGCAGGGGGGTTAGAATTAGATGATCTTTAAATTCCCTTCCAACCCAACCCATTCTATGATTCTGTGAAGTCTCTGGCATCTTGAGCCACACCTGATTGGAGCCTAATGTTGACTTTCACCACACTTCAATCTGTAGAAATGCCTTTTCCCACTCAAGTGATTGAAGGCCAAGCGATTTCTCTGTGAACTCAAGAGGTTTTTGCCTCTTGGTACAGCAAGTGAGATGGTAAAACCTGGGAGGGGGGGAGGGTATTAAGACAGAGAAAGAAAGAAAAAGCTCCAAGTAGCTCTTGACAGATG
>VZTY01023900.1:0-29136 GCA_013400935.1 Turnix velox | reverse complement strand
GTGCTCGAAAATGAGTATCTCTTTGGCACCAGGAATGCTCCCTGAGGGGTTCTTCATTCCCCGACTCTTTCTTCTTCTTTTTTCCCTTCGCTTGCTCCCTGACACTTTGCTTCATTTGCTGTAATTTAAATGAAAGTGCAGAAAAGGCATATTTGGGTTGTTGTGGTTTTTTTTTTTTTAATATGTAAAGAGCTACTCCTGGGTTGGAAGCAGCCATTTAACATGCAGGATGAGTGAGAAGAGGAAAGGGAGGCTGAGGCTGCTGGCTGTCAGCTCTTGCTGCAGCAGTTGCTGCCATTGCTTGGCTGCTATCAAAGATCCATCGTGGGGGGAGGAATAGAGAAGGGGGGAGAAGGCTCTGCTTTTCAGACAAAAATAACAGATGGTGGTTCATGTTTGCCTTACTCCGGGGGCCTTGCCACAATGCACAAGGTCCAAGAGAATTTGCATTACTGGGGGTGGCTGCTTTTTCTAAGTGTGCTCATGCATATTTGAGCAGATTCTTTGTTTTGTGTTGTTTTTGGGATTTTATGAACTTGCTAATGAATTTAATGATGAACCTATATGTTTCCTTGTAAGATGTGGGGGTTTTGAAGTGAGTTTTAATTAAATTTGCCACTGCTCATCCACAACTTAGCACTGCTCTGTTGCAAAACAAGCTTCTTGCCACAGGTGGCAGGGCATGGATGTGACTCCAGAAAGAAAAGCTCTTCCTGCTGCCAACCCAAATAAACATCGTTCATTTGGGGAGAAATACCCATCACAGGTTTTGTCTTTAGCAAATGAAATACTGTGTAGGCAAAATAAATGTCTTTCAGTTTAAGCTAAACAGAGCAGAAGAGAACACGAGTTCTTGAAATCTTTTATTTTTATATTTTTAAACTTAAAACATTTTTCTTCATACCAGTCAGCTTTATCCTGATAGAGAAGTTCCGGTACTTAAAACATAACATGAAACTCCTCAAATGCTGTGTAGAGACAAGAAATCGAACCTTTAGCTACCTTGTCTTGTTTTCATTATTGTTTCTTGCTAACAATGTCTCATTGGTGCCACAGTTAGCTATCACTGAAAGTGACACTCAAGAACTGGCATTGTGAAGAAGCAGACCTGTTAATGTCACCCAGACCCCCTCTAATGTCTCACTGTATTATCAATTTAGGCATTCATAGGACAGTTACCACTTTAACAACTTATTTCTTGCACGAAGAAAACTACCAGGATGATGCATGTTAGAGCAATGAAATATTTTCAGTAGATTGATCCTAGGAGATGAAAAACAGCTCTGAAGACATTATGTTCCTTTGTACCTTTGGTCTTTGGTTTTCTAAGCAGGCTTGAAGAAAACTTGAGTTGATTTTTGCTTATGTTAGTTTTTTATTAATGTTGCTTCTGTGGCTTAAAGTTATTAACTCTTCTGTGATGTGCAATTTGGCTTCCAGTGGTTTTGCTGCTGTTCCTGAAGCCTGCAACTGGCTGTAACTACAAGAATCTAGGTCTGTAAATCATTCTGAGAAAGCTGTATGGGTAACTGAGTTGAAAACTTACCTTCTTATTATTGTAAGTATTTAATACAATGTGGTTTTTATTTTCCTGAATGGTCATTGTGGCCTCAACTGGCCACCACTTGTTTCCGAGATGGCAGGAAGGAGATGAGAAGTGCATTGATTACTGGGTGATGGTGGACAGCCTGCTTGAATTTAGAAGTGAATTTCACACTAATGGAGTGGCTATTCAAGCATGACTGAAAATGCATGTAAATTGGGTTAGATTCTTTTAGTATGGCTGGCTGATTCTCAAGTGAATTTTGCTAGATGAACTGTGTAATCAAGTCATTGTATTGTGAAGCTACGAGATGTGTACTCTGTGTGTAGTTGTTGGGTAAATGAAAATTATTGCTGTAATTTTGAGATCAGTAGACCTTTTAATGTTAAAAGGAGAAAGAGGATGGCTCTCTGGTGGTCTTTTTGAGAAGGCCAAGATAATATATCAGCAAAACCTTTGTGAATATGCAGAAGCATGGTCAACTGGTAAAATCTGTTTCTATTAACAGATCAATTAGTTGACAACACAAAATTATGTAGTTGGAGGACTTTTTTACTGAATGAGGAGACTAGCTTTTCTGAATAATGCAGATTTATCTAGCATTTTCTTGGTAATGCTCCTCTAAACCTTTCTTTTGGCACACTCATAGTTGTGATGAAATTGAAGAACAATAGTCAGAATTTTTTCTTGCAACATACTGCTTTATGTGGAAATGGACTCTCTGCTCCTCAAGTTTGTTCTGAATTTGAGTGATATCTCGTCTTTTTTTGCCTCTATAACTGCTTTATGTGTTCAATGCAGCAGGGTGGATGTTAGAGTCACAAAGTCTCACTACTGGAAAAGGTTGGTCAAATAATAAGAGCCAAGGAAACTAAAAAGTAATGGCAATCAGCTAAAGAACATTATAGGAGTAAACCTATTTACCACAGTAATAATGTACCTCCCTTTTCTGATGAGAGGTTGAAATTGCTTTGAACCAGATGTATGTTGCCTGATGTGCTGTCAGAAAGCTAGGCAGAAGCCACTAGAAATCCCAAATTAGAAAATCCATGACAGCAGGTAAATGTTAATCTTTACTTACACACTATAGAGAACTCCCACAAGTTCCGTGCGGTAAATCAGGACTGGAGCAACAAAGCATCATTCTTGTCAAAATGTCTTGATAAAATGGTTTTATCAAATCATTTTATGTTCACAACTGAACCTTTTAATAAAAGCTCCAGACAAGGGCTTGTCATCTTGTTTACTTCCTGACTGCACTGTGAAGTTCCTGTGTGTCCTTGGGAGACTTGGTGAGCACAGCCCTCTTAGTTCACTAGTAGGGAAAAATTACCTTCTGAGAAGTTTACTTCAGGCTAGAATGTTTGTAACCTGAACATGTGTCAGTGAGTAGTCTGGGAGGGATAGAGTTAAGGGCTTTGACTTCTCTCTGGACCACCAGATGCTTTTCAGTGTGCTAACAAGGATGAGTGGATTAGCAGGTGCCTCATGCAGGAAGGCTAATGAGGTTCATTGGCAATTGGGGATCTGGAACAGCAGGGGAGGAGCAGGAGAGATTGGGGTCTGGAAGAGAGTGATGGTGTGGTTTCTGGTTGAATAAGGCTGCCCAATCTAGGCTGCAGCTGCCTGGTTGGTTTTTTTTGTTCTCTAACTAATATAAACTCCTTTTAAAAAGACGTATTTAATTTGTATTCCATTGCTGAGCACTGTGGAGTTCTTTCTCCTTGCTTGTGAATGCTGATGGCTGAATTAATTGTTTCATTGTCTCTGGACTGCAATTCTTGTAGGTTTATGTCATTGCATTGCCTGTGCTTGTTCTGTGCACGCTCAGTAGCTGAGTGTCCTTGGAGAAATAGTGCCCTAAACTTGCCAGTGACTCACCTTTAATGGGGTGGACTACAGATGGTGCAAGTTTTTCTTCCAAAGTTCCTCTGTTCCAGCTGGGCTGTCAGAGTGAGTTAACCAGATTAATTTGGTCAGGGCAGCTGAGTCCATTGTGATGGCACCAAAGTTAGTGGAAGGAACTAAACAGAATAGCTCTGCCAAGTCTCTAAACTTTCAGTATCTGCACATTTTCTCCCTCAAAAAAACCCAAGTTTTGAAACCTCTTCAAAGGTGTGGGTTTCTGTTGGGTTTTTTTGGTTTTATTTTTTTCTACTCTCTTCTCCACCCATGTACAAGCAGAAGTTTTTGCAAAGTATGTGTGCAGGAGTTTTATTTGTAGGCAGTACCTTGAACTCAAAATTTTACCCAGAAAACTTCTGTAATCTTGATTTTTACCATAAGTTTGGTCCAATTAAGGAAAGAATCCAGGTGTCTGAATAGAAAAAAATCCTAAAATTTTGACTAATGATTTTAAAGCATGGTTGATGGTGAAATTCAATAGACTTTGGAAGAAGCACAAGAGCTCCCACCATAGAATGCTTCCTTCAGCAGAAGAGGTGTGAGAGCCTAAGCTGTATCTAGTTCTTTGCCTAGAAGACAAAGTGGAGTGTGGGTGGGAGTGAACCCAAATTTACAATGATTAATCCAATTTACAAGTGAGGGAATTCAATTGAGTTACCCAGGGGCTGCATTCAGCCATCCTTTCAAGTGGATCACTGTCTCTCTGCATAGCTCTTTGATTATGGAAGCTGTGGAATTTGTTTAGTGAGGTGGTTTTTTTTTTTTACTTAGATAAACTNTAGATGGGTAATGACTGAGAATTGGGGAAGAAGGTTTTATTCCTCAGCTGGACTGCTTAGATCTAAGATTAGAGCAATGCCCCTTATTCAGGAATGCCCTTTAAGTCTCATTATATTCAATCGGTGCTGGCTGCAGAGGTAACCTGCTAGCTCTGAATGACAGCACTCAGGTGTGAGAATCAATTCAGGCCCAGAGCATCATCTGACCTGCTGAGACCAACCTTATTTCTGATGCTGTACTCAAACACAGCTTCTTGAATGCACTCTCATGTGTTTCTTGTTTCCTCAACCTAGGGCAATTGGTAGTTCAGACTAATCCTCAGGCACATGGTTAAGTACATGAGGGCCAAGCAGCATGACAAGAAGAGAGGACATCACTTGAGCAGTTGACCCATCTCTGTTCAAATGACTGTGGTTTGTAGCCTGCCACTAAGGTCATGCATCTAGGATAGTCTAATCCATGGCTGCTAAATTGGGGGCTGTATCATCTAGAGCAGTGGTTCAGTAATGGGTTGGTGACTGTATCCTCTACAGAAGTCCCTGTAATGGGTTAGTGACACGGTGTGAACTCCAAGTGTGCTGGAATGGCAACATGCCCCATGTGAACCTTGAACAGGTGAGTAGAGAAGAGCAGTGGTTAAGGATGACATTGTATCTTTGTGCACAGTTTGGTACAAAATTCTAGGGCAGAACTGGAAATATTTATGTTCAATAAGCGTTTTCAAAAGGTGTAGAAAAGAATAATGGGATTGGAACTTGATGATCTTTAAGGTCTCTTCCAACCCAAACAATTCTATGATTTGAAGCCTGGTCTTCTATGATGTATTTAAGGAGTGGGATTTTCTTGGGTGTTCAGGAGGATGAAGCAGCACCTTGGTAGCCATTTTGTGATACCTCAACTTGGAGGCAGTTCTAAAATAATAAATAGCCTTTTAATTTAACAGGAAAAACATAATAAGCACAGCTGTCTGAAACTGAACCTAGTGAAAATTTAAATTACAAGTGAAACAGATTTTTTTGCTAGGTGAAGCTGATTAGCTGTTGGATCAAAGCATCAGGAGAATTGTGAAGTCTTCCCTTAATTCCCTGGGGTTAAGACTAGAAAGTATAATTTGATCAAACAACTTTCTGGCTTAAACATATAGGTAATTGGTTAAAATTTTAAGTGCTGTCTCAAGCAGGTAATTATATTACTTTGTAATGTCATTCTTTGGCTTTAATATGTCTGATCAGCTGGGGAATAAGGAACAGCATTTTTCTCTGTCCCTGAAAAATTATGTTTCATTACAGTTTGATCTGGAGAATTAGAAACATTTTTGGCTTTTTGTTTAGCTTTTTCCTGTTAAAGAAATAAGTGAATTTATTCCACGGTGTTCCCATTTCATGCAAAGATCATGTCAAGGAGGTATCTTGTGTGTGAGTGAACACTCTTTAGTTTATTTTGAGAATACATTTCAAAACACTATGTCGCAGCAGTGGATTTTTGTATATCTGATAGCTCAAGATCAGGAGGAGAGGACTGAAGCTCCTTAGAGAAAGGTGTGTGGTGTCTGTTTACCACCTACTGCTGTTCTTTTGAAACACATCTGTGAGCAGGGTATTCTCAAGGGATGTTTATAAAATAAGCCAGGAGCTTGTCAGCTGCTCAGCCTTTTCTCTGTATTCTGGCGAGTAAATTACAGCTCCTCTGTGTTTTCCCATCCCTCTTGTAAGATAAAAATAATCTTGAAATCCACAGCAATGCAGACAATTATCTGGCAGCTGGGAACCTGGCAGCCCAACTATCCTTTTATGAAGTGAATGGGACCTGGCAAAAATCCTCACATCCTGGGGAACTGTGTTCATGCTGTCTTGCTGGAGTACCAGCAGCCTTTACATGGTTTCATCATTCAACTCCTAGATAGCATTTCCTCATTATTTGATGTTCATTCCTTAAATTCTCAGTTTTGTGAAGCATTCTACAAAATGTTTTACTCTTCTGGCCTGGGAGGGCTTTATTTACCCTGACTTCATACAAACATGTGATGAGTGAATTGCTTCTGCTTAAGTATAATTTGTTCTTTGCCAGGGAGTCACTGCCAGAGCCTGTTGATCCTGATGCTGTGCAGTCTGTGTGGCCTCTTTTATCTAGAAGTGATAACTGGTAAAACATCATTACAGGTTTGAATGGTGGAAGGTCTGCTGTGAACTGATCTCTAATCTAAGCTCAGAAAACACTTATTCTCTCTGAAAAGTAAGCTTTTCCCCCTGAGGAACATAATTTTGCCCAGTGGACTTCTACAGAATTATGAAAGTAAATAGATTTCAGAGGTATTTTCTGCAGAAGGGTGCTCATGGGAGCTGATGTAAGATTGTCTGGGTTAACATGCTGAACTGAGAATGCTTTTGGAACCTTCAACTCACCAGTTCTGTTTATTTCGCGATGATCCTTGGACTAATTATTTGACCAGGAAGGTTGATAACTCCCTTAGTGTTAGTGCCTGTTCCCTAGTGTCTGTTTTGAGTTCTTTGCCATCATTCAGGTATGCTTGTTAGTGGAAGGTTTTGAATGTAATTTAAAATACTTCATTATTATCTTCTTACAGCTTGAAGTGGAGGGAAAAAAGTGTTTATTCCTGCAGAGGTGTGTTGTCAATCCTTATTAGAATATTTTGGCTCTGCCAAGCTGCCCTGATGCATGGTTCTTGGTAGAAGGCTGGAGAATTGAGTGTGTTGAATACCAGCAGCAGTGTTGGTGTTGCTGTGGATACTTTGGAGATGAGTATTTTTTTACATCAAGTTGTCAATTTGAAGATACATCTTTGTAGAGGCAAGTGAAGAAACTGAATGTAGTATCTCTTGGTAAAAATGAGCAGTAAAATGTTAGTAATTATCAACTATTTAAATCTTTTCCTCAATTTTGCCTCCTAATTTTTTTTATGTTCAACTCAAACTTAATTTTTGTTGAAAAGGGTCATATCTGAGGACATTAAATCAAAATCTGTCTCATCTTGTTTATAAAGTGACAGTTACATGTATTTAATCTCAAACTATTTAAGGGAAAGCTAGACAAAATCAGCAGGGATAGGTGAAATTACATTATTGGCTTTCTACTTCTCAGTATTTGTAGTGAATTGAAGCTTGACATTACCTGAAGTTGCTGCTGCTTCAATTTGTTTGCTCTGCTGAGTGTATTGTTGGAGTGTCAGGACAATAAATAAATAAAAATCCCATGTAAACTTAGCAATGCTTATTGTTGTGGCTTAGCAGTTCATTTGGAAGTTACACACACACATAAAATTTTCATGAATGTAGGGATTGAGACAACTGAGCAGGAAAAATGCCAGAAACACCTGCTTAGCATAATCTCAAGTTCTACTTATGTGATCAGTAATAGATTTAAGTGTGTCTGAGTAACCTTGTCTATCTGGTGCTTGAAGGCTATGAGACAAGTGTTCACCTGGTGGCAAAGATGATGGGTAAACACATTACTTAGTGCTGTGGCATTATTTCTTAGTCTGAAAAGACAGCAGCAGCTTCATGATGAAATGGGTTTTGTTTCCCCAGCCCCTGCTGCACAGCACTCCCTTTTTAATGTGTTTTACATTGCTTGGCCAGGGGCTAAGAGGGAATGTAGGTACACTGCATACTTGTGAGAGAAGCAAGGGACTGGTATGTTCTGTCTTGAAAACAGCATCTGTATTTTTAAAGATGAGATCCTACATCTTCTGGCCCTGGTGTCCTTGTTATTTGCATCAAGGCAACAGCATGAATCAGTTCACTGCGGCAGCAGTCCGGCTGATGTGACTTGCATTATTATCAGGTACCTGATTGCAGTCTCTGGATGGATGGAGGGTGGGATGTGACTAGCATTTCAATGTGTGTGGTGCTGCTGCTGTGTGATAGTAATCTCTGATGAGGACAGAAGCCTGCTCAGCCCCGTAGAAAAGTTCTTTCAAGTCACACCAAGGGTTTCACTCTTTTGTGAAATTCCTACCATTAGGATTTTGTACTCCTTCACCTCATACCATCATGTCCAGAAGACACTTAGACAAACTCACATGGTCTATGTAGAATTGAGAAGGTGCAAAGCCTTGTTTCTTGAGTTGTGAATTGCCTCCTAATTTGGAATTTTTGTCTGCAGCAGCTAGCCTTTCCTTGAATCACCAATTTTAATTCCTCTTTGTGTTGCACAGTGAACTATAATGCTGTCAGCTCAATAATCTTTAGCCAAGTCACAAGATTGAGCAGGTTTTTTTTCAACAGTTTTGCTCATGCTCAACAAATTAAGTCTGTATTTGCCTTTCTGTTTCTTCTGTACTCATTTCAGTGATGCTGTATTTGTCAGCTGTGTAGTGTGGCTTAGTGTCTTTATTAACCTGAAAAACCTAATCATTAGAGCAGTGTCTATAGGCCTGAGTGAGGACTAAATGTGGACAGCTTCTCATACTTGCTATGATTTTAAATGATTAATTTTTTTACAGATTATTTTGTGTGAAGAACAGATAGATGAATACTTTGGAATCTTGCTACCAAGCTCCAATTGTTCAAGTTTGCAATGATCAATAGAATTCAAGATTTGTGAGATATACCCAAAGGAAGTGCTACTCCATTTCTTCCAGCAAACATTTTATTTGGATTTTCCTCCAAAAAGTCAGAGATAATTTTTTTTAATTTGTCTCATTTTGAAGGGCATGGCTTATCTTCTATGTCTTCGTAATGGACAAACTTATTCTGACATCTGGGCACCTTAGAGTAAATAGGTGGTAGGCATGCTTGAAGTAAATAACTTCCAATAAAATAAGATGAGAGCAAAGGTTGGTATTATCAAGTGCCAGTTCACTGCCTCACAAGACCACAGAAATCCATCTTGCATGGTGTAGAGAGAACAACAGAGCAATAAGATGGGCTTTCTGTGGACACGTGCACACTGGGCTGAACTGGAAAGAAAGAATAGAGCTGCCTGATTGTTTATCTTGGGGAACAAATATTTCAGTGTAGAATAGAGAGAGCTTCAGATAAGTGCTTTGACAGTGATCTAGTATGATATAGTGTATCACTACTTTATTTTTATAGCATCTGTTGTGGAAATGATATCTCAAAGGCTTTACGTGGGTAGATAATACTGATAAAGTCAAACAGTGGCAAGGAGAGAGAAATTAAGACTTTTGAGGAAAGGGGTGACAACCCATTTCCAGATGACATTTGGAAGATAGATGATAAATCAGTATGGCAGAGATCTTTTTTTAAAAAAGCTTTTTTCTAGATGGCAGAAAATGTGGGAAAGGAGCTATTTTAAACGAGGCAGGCAGAGAAACACTAGTGTAAAATTACTGCTGAAGTGAATTTTCATCTCTATTCCCTGCATCTATTTTGCAGTGTGGAAGATGATTTTGTGGCACTTGTTTCTGTAAATACTTGAACTTGGTTGTGGATTCCATTGGGCTATATTTGCACTGTTTGTAGTTGAATTGCAGTAACAACAGTAATAGTTTTCGCATGATATCAAGGGTGCAGGTTTTGGGTGTTGTGAATTTCTCCTTCCTAGTTCTCATTTTCTCATTTTTCTTTGTTTTGTTCTCTTAAAAATAAGTACTACTTTCATTAAACTTTCTGGAGTTATTCAGCAGTGCAATGAGCGTCCTCATCTTATTAGTTTGTAGTACAGTAACTTTAAAAACACCATGTTTGTGTTTACTTTTGGTTTTGTATTTGTTTTTGCTGTTCACTTACAAGGAGTACACGAGAACTTGTCACTACCAGTTGGAGAATTCCACCTACCTTATAAAATTGCATCATATTTTGAAGATTATTCATTAAAAGATAAATTGTGGAAGAATTAAAATACGCCAGAAACCTTGTTACAATCAAACTTCTCCAATGAATTTTATTTTTAGTTCTGTTGCTCAGTTTCCCCTTGTTCAGGTATGGGAATGAGATGGAATTTTCTAGCTTTGGTTCCTCAGCTTTCAGCTCCTGTAACTGCAGTTATTAATCAGCTGTCATGGCACACCATAAAGTAGTTTTAGAAAGCTTGTTTGCTTTTTAGGCTAATAGTACCAGGAGGTGAAGCTGAGAGTGGTGCATAATGCATGTGTTTTACTTTGCCTGCGATAAGGCTGCAGTCTCTACTTTGAATGACTTGCATTAATTCTTGAAATAAGTGTCCAAGACAATTTGCCAGCAAGGCTGAGTCTCCCCTCCCCCATGTAGTTGATTTAATTTGTGCAACGTGGCCTTATGCATTTGTCACGGCCTCATTTGCAGGTTTATATTATGCCTTTTGATCATTTGCTAATAAGTATTATGAAGAAACAGATAAGGACTTGAGGGTTTTCTAGACATGAAGGAGTAACTTGGATAAGAAATCCACAGAAGTTTATCAAGTCTTGGCTCCCTGTGAACCTGCACTAGTATCATGCAAAGCTGCTGCCCCATTCTTTGAATCAATGGAGTTTCCCTCCTGCTTGAAGTTGAAGCTCTGATACCTCTGTTCTGTGTAGAATCCAGTGTAGAGGAGATTTGCCTATAACAAGCAGACAGGGCATTGTCAGAATAGCTTTTGCTTTGCATTATTTCAATCATATCATTCAGTGTAGCCCTTAATTTATTAAGTTGATGGCTGGCTGACATAAGCCTTGCAGCCATAAAAGTCAAGATCCCCCCCTTAATAGGCAGTTGAGGGACTTGGAAGCAGCAAACAGCTCATCTCCATTCTTGACCTTGTGCCTAAACAAGAGACCTGCTAAAAGGAGGAGGGGAGGAGGCACTTGGGGACACTCACTCAACTTAATGCTGAGTATGATTGAAGCTGTCTCTGTAGGCACTAAAGTATACACTCCATAAGGTCTAAGACTAATGACATGTTGTAAATTCACTTAATTTTAATATTAAAAGCTTGCTCAAAGGTAGAATTACTAGAAGCACTTCAGATTTAGTGCATATTTTGACTCTGGCTTTATTCTTTATTTTTATTAAACCTACAGCCTCATCAGGCAGCAGTTACTTAATTACAGCTCTGGGTTTAGACATCCAATAACTTGGGGAGAGATTATGTTACTATTGTGGGATCTCTCCATGCAAGAAGCATGCAAATTGCACAACTGGTTTGTCATAAGCTTGGTTTAAGGGGAAAAATTGAGTTTTTCTTTAAGAAATGTACTGTCCTGTGTACTTGTATGTCTATTGTGTGCAGTCCAAATTCTGCCCTTACAAAGCATGTCCAGGGCAATGGTAGAAAAATGAAGTGTGACCCCTTGTCATAGCAGGCACGTGCTTGCAGCCCATGTAATTACCCATCTCTAGCCAGGCTGAAAAACCCTCTAACCTCAGAGTGAACTCTAGCCCCAGACCTCTCCAGGAAGAGGAGAGGAATGGCATGCTCCAGCAGTCCCTTCAAAGCAGTACAGCATCAAAATACACTTTCATAGGCTGGCTTCCTCCTTAAGGCATGGACATAGGTTTCATGTTCATGTTGGAGAAGTGGTTTTCTCAATAAATTGCATGCAAGGGTTCCTCCAGGCTTCACAGGACATTGATATTTTTTTAAAAGGCATACAAATTTACTTTGTTATTAGTGTCAGTTAAGTGATCCTTGTGAGAAAAAGTAATTCTTAGAGCCATTTAGTCTTAGATGTTGTCACTAATGTACTTACAGCTGTTCTTATCTTGTCAAAATGAGGAAAAAAAGCTTGTTTTCCTCTACAGGACAAAGTTAACCTAATGATGAGCAGTCTACTCCCTCTGCTTTGTCTTAAATGACATAATTGTGTGAATATGATTAGAAGGTTCTCTGGATCTTTCAGTTTGCTTCTTAAGCAGAATATCTTTATCTCTAAAAAAAAAAAGTGTTATTGGTCCCTGTTATTGAGGCCTAACAAGAATCAATATTGAGGAAGTTTCTCTTTTGCTGCTCCTTCCTTTTTTTTTGTTTTTCTTTTGGTCCTATCTCAGTAGCTGTGCAGAGCAAGTGTCTGCACCATCCCCCAGCATGTCTTTCATAGAAGTGTCTCAGCAGGGATGTTTAATTCTCTCTGACCTCTGACAATCCCTTAAACTTGTGCAAAGGCAGAAAAATCTCCTAATATGAACATTCTTGGGGTGGATTTTTATAGCTGCTATTCTACATGTTTCAAAATGGGGAGTTCAGCTCTTAATTCTAAGGAGAGGATCAAGTGAGAAGAGAAGTGAACTCTGTACTTGACTCACAGCTACCTTCTGGAATGGTTTTTTTCCACAGCTTGACACTTCCTTCACTGTGAAGTACATCACTCCCCATGCATTAGGCTCTTTTAATTTTGGAAGCCTGTGGGGATTGGTGTTTTGCAAATCCATGTACATGTGTAATCCTTTCCTATTACCCTGATAAATACTTTGATTCTTCTTCTCCAAACCAGAGAGCTAGAGAAAAATGGATCACTTCCCTCGTAGCGAAGGAAAAATTGTGTTTGCAGCCAGAATCAGTCATCTCCTCCTAATCTTTTGAAACTGAGTTTAAGTAATAAGGATTACATGCAGAACTGAGATAGAATAGGCAAAGTATTTCTTAGGGGGGGAAAACCCCAACCTGCTAAGTAACTACTTGCGTGTTTTGTCCCAGTTTTAAAGGATTTTAGATCAGGCCTATAGAACAACTTCAGCTTGCAGAACTATGATGGAATCGGGGAAACTATTTATTAGGGGGAAAAAGCCCAGTCTGCAAAGTTACAACTGGAGTGGTTTACCCCAGTTCCAAAGGATTTTACATCAGGGCTATAGAACAAGTTTAGATTACAGACATTCTACCATCTCAGGATGCTAAGAAAATAACAGGAAAGGTTTTTATCAGAGCTATTTCTTGGAATATATTCTCATGTCTCTGATGGGAGCTACTTAAAGTAGCTGCAGCTATTTTAAAAATTATTTGTATTGTTTTTTGGGCAGGCTATAGGTGTGTTTTGCAGATAGTTTTTAAAATGCTTCACCTAATTGTCATCTTATGTTTACTACAGATTGGGAATGCTCTAATTGAGGCTCCCTGAATATTTTAGAGTTTGGTTTGAGGGTTTATCTTAGTTATTTTTAAGTCCAACAGAAGCATTTTGGGAGTTTTGCTGTTGATTTCTGTGATGCACAGGCTGTGGCTGTGCTGCAAAAACTTTAATCTGAAACCTGTAGGAGGTTCTTGTTAGAATCTCTGTAGTAAGATACCACCCTTATTAACAAGCTGCTCATATTTTGCTGTCCTAAAAGTGTTTACATGTGAGCTTATGTATAAGTGTTGGGATAAAGATTTTCTTAGGTGAACCAGGAGGCAGATAGACTATTTAGATCTCCCTGTTTCTAGCAGAGCTCTGTTAAATGATAGTTGTTTCAAATTCTTTGCATAGCTCTTTCGTCTCTCATTTGAATGAAGGGATTTGGCTGTGTAATACTTTTTCCTGTGACTTTCAGGGGAATGGAGAGCAGAGACTTACTGGCAATATTAGAGAGTTTACAGCAGGTGGCACTATTTGGTGGCTTTTGCATAAAACGATGTATATTTCAATCTATACGATTATGTTGATCTAGGATCACTTTCATATTGATATTTTATGGAAACGGTTATATTATCTGAAGAGGAGCGTGTGTATGTGTCCTTTCTTTTAACTAATAGCAACATCTCTGCTGTACTTTCCTGAGCAGATCAATTGTCTGCTAAAGACTTGTGTTGACAATAACAAACAAGATCTATCTTAGTAGTTTGTAGAGTGATGCTAGGACTAACTATGATCAAGTAGTGTTAAATACTCTGGTGTTTAACTTCAATACTTCAATCTAGCAAGGGCTAAATATAATTAAATCCTTTTTTTTCTTTTTTATAGGCAGCTCTCTTTCTAACCTCTTTTGTCATGTTACGAGACGTAATGCAAAACCCAGTGTTGTTTAGGTGATACTTCTGATTATGATGGGAGTTTTAAGTTGCTGCACTAGGAAAGAAAAAAAACAGTAAATGTTTGCTTCATTAAGCACACTGATACGTATTTAATTTAGGTGCATGCATGTGTGCATGAACTTTGAAAGTCAGTTCTTTTGCCCTGTTTTTGTTGTGGCAGAATTTTTCTTGAGCCACTTGAGTAACATGTATGTCAGTAAAATGAGAATCCAACTGATTAGTTTTGTATGAGAAAAATACAAATACTCAACTTATTTCACATGTGGTGTGACTGTTCAGTAGCCATTAGTTAATCTAAACATATCTGAAGTATTACAGATTGTTTCTTTTTTTCCCAAGAGCACAAAACAACAAAAAAACCCCCATAACAGGAACAAGGGGGGTGAAAGCAGTTTGCCAGCACATACTGGTTTATGCCACTGCTCCTTTCCTACTGTAACTGAGTTATTTTTAGCAGTAGAAAGTGCAAAACATGCTTAAGAGAAATAGGCTGGAAAATGCGACATGCATAACCCATCATTGTGGGTGGATGAGGTTTCTCTGTCAGGGTTGCTCTGTTTGGTCTCATTTGCATCCTCTTGCAGAGTGCCACACTCCTTTGAATTACAGATGTGTTTTCTGGCTTAGAAACCTTATCCAAGCATATCTCTGCATGACTGGAAAATATATTTAAATGATATAACATAGGAGCCTAGTGATGTTATAATCAATTCTGGGGGAAAAAAAAGTAATTCTTGATGTTTTGACTCAATATTTGTACTTTCTGTTTATCAAACTTAGCCTAATAGCTCAGTTAGAGTGAGAAAGATGCATTTAACATGCTCTTAAAATAACTGTTTTGCAGGGGCAGCCAATAAACAAGTACTTCATGTATAATTCTAAGAATTAACAGTTTATTCCTGAGCAGAACAGGGACTAGAGATTTGTCTTTTGCTACCTCTCTTCTCACATCTGCCACCGGCCTCTTGGGGCAAGTGTTTTAATTTGTGTACTGCTTGCCTTAACCTTTAAAATGAGGATAGTGTTTATGAACTTTTTGTTTAACCACTTCTATGTGTTTGGATGAAAAGCATTGTTTAATGCTGTGTCAATTCTCATATGTTTAGCTTCTGCCATCTGCTTGTTTGCTGCTCTGCTTATTCAAACAGAAGGACCCACATCCTTAATTTTCATCATCTCCTCTTTTAGTGTGTTTAAAATGGAGAGCTTGGATAATGTGTATTGATGATGGGGTAACTCAATATTAGGTGGAAGGAAGGAGTTTCTCTGAGGACTGTATTTACTGGTGGTCTGAAGACTGAGGAAGGTTTCTTCTTCTCTGCAAGTAGGGAATCGTCAAGTGGCTGGGTAGTTTGAGCTGCTGGTTCAGGTTGAACCACTAAATCTGGTTAGTGAACCTTAGGATCTTCACTGGTTATATTAGTCCCAAAGTAGGAAACTTGCTATGTTAGAGAAGAAATTCTTAATGTTCTCCAGCAGAGACAACACAATCAGCAATTGTAGCCATCATTTTCTGGGCTGACCAGGTACCATTATCATGGAGAAGTGATGTTTTTGTTTCCTTACTGCTAAGTAGTTAGGTGGAAAGTGGAGGAGAAATAGCTGCAAGGCAAGAAGGGAGCTGGGGTTGGGGTAAACTCTTCAAAGAAACCCCAAACCTTGGAAGTGAGTCATAGGTATTTAAATTCACACCCTACCTTTAGTTTTAATATGCAGAACATGCTTTTTTCCAGACTGTTTTGTTTTATCAGCTTTAGATGTGCACCCTTGTCTGTCTTTTTTTTTTTTTTTTCCTAGGGATGAATATTTAGATGTTCCTGCAAAGTTAGTGTCTCCAGCTGGGTGCACAGAGATGCTCGTAAAAGCACAGGCTGTGTAATGTTGACATAATAGTGTATTGCTCACTGCCCTGTGTTCTATTTTCACAGCTTTTATGAGAATATCAATGACTAACATGCAGAAGGATATGCACGAGGCAAATGAAATGGCAGAGGCTCATTATCCGAGGGCCATTTGTGAAGTGACTGCTTTGAGGTGGTTTACAGTTTACACTGTGTTGTGAATATTGGTATGAATTTCTCTGGGCTTCTCCAGGTGCTAGTTTCCAGAGACAAATCTAACCTCCAATTCCCAGCACGCTGATCTGTCTAAACACAATTTGACATGCGTTGCTATTAGCTTAGCACCTTATCAAATAATGTGCCCTGATAGAGATAAAAGGTTTTACAACCTTGCTGCCTTTGTTTCTGTGTGCGTTCACCCACAGAGACAGCTCTGCAGCAGCTAATAATTAACACAAAAGACAAAGACAAATCTATATGGCTCGGTGTTGGAGGCTCCAACGTGCATGTTAAGCAGAGAAGGAGGCAAGAATCTCCAGCAAGAGGGGCTAAAATGGGATCTTCAAAGGAGGGTTTAAAATGAATTGTAGTTGGGCTTTGTAAAGTCTCGTTTTCACATGATGGTGCAGATGTCAAACCCTTGTCTGGAAATCGGCACAGTCCTGTGTGTCAGAGCATTTACTCAAATCTTCAGAGAAGCTCTTGCTGCTTTGTTAACAGTAACCCTGCGTTGCTTTGCATGCTGAGTGTAAGCAAAGTATCTGAGGAAGGGATTAAGGGTGCTGAAAAAAAAAAAAAAGCAGGGCAGTGGCATGAAATAATCACCAAAATGAAGCCTTCCTTGCTAACTTACTTAAATTATCTCTTCATAGGTGTACACAGCTTTAAGTGGTAGACTGGGGGAATAAGCCCAGGACCAAGTTGGCTTTATCTGTTTTCCATTAACATTTTAGAGGGCCTCTCATTACTTTTCTTGATTCATCCAGCATCTTGGAACCTATGTGGAATTTAAATGTGTATCTAGCCAAACAAAACACCCTAAGACAGGGATTTTTCTGGCAGATATGGCTAGGTGTTCCAGTGCTATTGTGAGTCTATTTACGCTGTTTCCTCCTTCCCCAATGATAGTCAAGCTCTTCAAAAGTAAGAATCTTGGTTTTAGACTGCTAGGGAACTGTTTTGTTGTTACAGTAAAATTAAAGCCTCTGTTCCTTGAGAGCAGCAGGCTACTCAGTAGTTTCAGAATTTGGGTTATAATTCTAGTAGCATATTTACATGTTCTGTTATTCAGGGAAATCAATTAAGACTAGACTTCCAGAGATATTTAACAATGTAAGTACAAATAGATGCCTGGGGGGATTTCTGCATGTCTGCAGGTGCTTTGGAAAATCATTAACCACTCATCTATTTGTTAAAGCCTGTGAATCTCTCTCTGCAGTTGGGTCTGGTTTCCTCTGAAAAGTTTCATGAGTATGATTTTTTAGTGATGTTATTCTTGTTCCTGTTGAAGTGTGCCCTCATATTAAGAAGTTCTTTTTAAAAATGAAATTGATAGGTGGTCATAACAATTAAGTAAAAGTTACTAGAGATGGGAGAAATACTGAAAAAAGGGGCTTTCTAACAAAATAAAGGTACTTCATTATTGTTACTATTCATACTGCAATAAGAAATGGTGAATGGAGGTAGTGACCTGCTATTTTCAGTCAGTTACTTTATTTGCAAAAGGAAAACTTGGAGACTAACACCCATTTTAAAATTGCAGAAATATTCAGTATAAAAAACTAAGGTGCTTCATGTTCTTCAATTAATATTACATATTTTTATGTTATTTTCTTTCTATTAGCTGATGACAAACCATAAGATTTACCATTTGTGCTATGACCAACCTGATAACCTCCTCATCTTTCTTGCTGATTTACAGCCTGGGAAAAGATGACAGATTAGTCACTGAGTTATGATTTATCCTCTGGCTGATTGTGCTCTGGCAACTTAGCTTAGTTTCAAGGCTTTTTGTGAGCTGGGAAAGCTACAGCATGGTGTAGCACCACTTGCTTGTATCTCAAGCACTTCGCAGAGTTGCATCTTGGAGGAAGTTGTGCACTGGAGGCACTTGATCCTGAGGAGATTAAGAGTATTCAGAACAATTTTTATATGCACTGGAACAACTTGGAACTTCTATTAAATTACTGGAGTCCTGTGGTGCTAGGCACCATACATCTGTAATAACAGACTAACTCTGGTGTGTGATTATACACTGAGGCCATAGGTGAGTGCAAGAGCTAGATGAAAAATGCAGGATAATACAGAGTTGCTAATGGCCAGTGTAATATCTGTAGTTAGCATGAAGGGTAGTAAGAACAGAAATAGAGCCTCATCACTCTGGAAACTGCAAAATGCAATCTGAAGTAATGGTAGAACTTCTCTATTGCTGTCTTTTATGGGAAACAGAGATAAGGGTTAATGCAGATGAATGTCAAGGTTTCTTTTGACTTCAAGGCTGACTTGGCCATCACCCTGAGCAAATGCATGTGGAGGTTGTATCCTAAACTAGTCAGATTCCTCAGGAAGCTGAAAGTATATCATAGAATGGTTTGGATTGGAAGGGACCATAAAAATCATCTAGTTCCAAGACCCTGTCATGGGCTGGGACACCTCCTACTAGACCAGGTTGTTCAGTGCTTCATCCAGCCTGGCCTGACTCTAATCCAGATTTTCCTGTTCACTTTAAAAAGTTATATTGGAAAAGAAAGCTTTAGATTAAACTATGCAATATGTGATCTTTGTGGAATTTTTATGATTTCTTGCATTTTAGTTGAAGTTAACTCATTGCTGTGAATGGCTCTCCTTTAGTGTCTTGGAGTTTTACACACATATCATTGTGACCATTTCCATAATTATCTTAACTGGCAACTCTTTGTCATCCATCATATTTTTTCCCTCAGGATCTCTTGATTTCCTTTTTTAATGTAGTCTTTTGAAGTCCAGCCCACAGTTTCTGGGGTGTAGGTATTGGCTTGATTAACTTCAAAGAGAGACACCACTGACACTCACATTAGCTTGTCAGTTGGCCTCCAGCAGACACTGTGATTGTGAAAGGAATTGAGAAGCTTTTACTGTAGGTATCTCTTTTCCCAGTGCAATGGAAAAATAATTAAAGATGAATGTTAAGCAATGTCATTCAAATGTTTATTTGCTAGCTCATGGTACCTGCAGTAGCTTAAAATGGAGATGGGTATAGGATGCCATAATGTTCTTTGTGCTATTTGTTGCTTTTTTTGCTGCCCAAGAAGAATCCAGAAGTATGTGGAGACATGGCAGAGTTTTAGCCTTGTCCATTTCCTAGGACTTGAGGAATTTGAAGTAGCATGAAGTGGAGAGTGTTGTTCTCTGATGATTTATGGACTGTATTAGGGTCTTTTTTTGGTTAAATTCAAGTTGATTCATGCTTAACAAGTGTTTTCCATGCAGTACTGATGATTCCAAGGTCAATGCCACAAGCCTTTTATATGTGGAAAAAATAATAAATTGTTGGTCAGGTATGGTCATTTTTAGGAACTGCATTCTGGTGATGTCAGTTCTGATAGAATTCTATTGCTTGCTAGTTTCCCTACCTTTATTTTTATAATCAGAGACTTGAAGACATCATCTGCCTGTGGTAGTAGATTACCAGAACTGTTGAATCATGAGGAGATAACTCTACCATGCAAAACAATTTCTTGATATTGATGAAGCTAACTGAGTTTTTTTCGGGGAGAAACAGACATTTTCATGGTAAAGATGGTTTCATGCTGACTAGGATGATATGGATGGATTTTACTTACCTTATTACCCCCTCCTCTGCCTTTAATTTCTGTATGCTAATGCTAGATAACCAAAAATAAACTCACTTAAACATCAGGAGATTGCAAGTTAAATATGCACAGCCTGTGAGATAGGATTATTTTTCTGAGTTCCAAGGCAGAGTTACTGGTGGGAAAAAATGGGATTTAGATATTTTTACTAAGATTCACATAAAGATAACAAAGGGAAACATCTTTTAAGCTCCAGGAAACTGTGTATGTACAGTGTGTAGGAGACAGGGGAAATAAGGAATTGAGAATTCAGTCCATGAAAGCTCTGTTGTGTGTCTTTGCAGAAAGCAGGGCTAACCATAAACCACTCCAATTAATACTGAACATTGCCAATTATTTGATTATAATTCAGAGAACTTTTTTTGGTAGGTCACAGCAGGGTGACTTGATTTGAATCACCCGTTTTCATCATGTCTGCAGTCAGCAAGGCAAGAAACCTGTATTTAAATTATTAATTTCAATCAGTGCTTAATCATTTTTGTAANTCAGGGCAGTGGCTAAATGGACATTCTAAAAAGCTTCTAGGGATCTGTTACATCATATTGTAGCAGTGACCTATAAAATAGAGACTTGTTTTTTGCAAGTGTCAGAGTTGCATCTAAATAGTCACCATGGACAAGTCAGGTTAAAATAAATAAATTCTCTGCAGAAAATACTGTGATCCTGATTTAATGAGCAAAGAATGAAGCTTGTAATTATGTGTTGATCATCTGCAATTTAAGGAATTTCAAAATAAGTGTAGCATGGTGTAGAGTTTTGTTTCAAGTTTTTGTGCTTAGTTAATTGTCAGGGATTAGCAACTGTTGAAGATGAAATGAGTGAAACAAGGATTCAAATCCAGCTCAGACCTTTGAAAAGCAAAAGGAGTATCTGTTAGTGGCAGAGGTGGAACTGGGGTGAAATGCTTCCTTAGAAGATGTCTAGGTGGTGTCAGAAGTAATTTTTGAGTTTGACCTGATAACATAATAATTGAATGTCTTTTAGACACTGAGATGTGCTGGGTTCTAGAGAGATGGAGATGGTAGTGAGTGTAGAGGAGTAGGATGTTTCCTCTGCAATGACTCACTGTGGGAGAAGTTCCCACTTAACATTACACAGAAGGACTTGATGCCACCATCAGTAAGGCTTCTGTTTTCCCTCTCATCAGCTTGTTTCTCTTCAGTCTTTGCTGGATAGAAGGAAGTGGATCCATGATACATGTTACTCTTCAAGTATAGATCTCTCCCTGACCCAATCCTATCCCTACATTAACCACAAAGCAGGACTGTCTGGCTCTTTAGAGCTTGACACTAAGCAATCTCTTCAAGTTGGTGGCATTTGCCATCCTGATATCAAGTGTGTTTTCCTGTACTGGGGTCTGGGGGAAGCAAAATACTTCATCCCTCTTTTCTATAAGGATAACTTCATGGGAGGGCAGTCTGGCTGATGCTGATTTGAAGAGCCCTGTGATGCAGGGAGAAAGGCAAATCTGCATTCTCTGCAGCAAGACCCTGGGAATGATCTTGGCTGTCATGTCAGATGAAAATTCATGAAGTCTGTGCTGTCACCATGTGAGGCAGAGTAATAGAATATGGTCTCATTCATATAAATTTGTTTTCTTCCCCTGCCACTTGTCTTTTTAGCTATTAAACAGGGTTAAGGGCCCTCTTGTCACTGTTATTAATACATAGAATCTACATCAAGGAGGCTTTTGCCCTTCTATTCCATGGGCAGTGTTGGAATTAGAAGGGAAGATGAAAGCTGAGGGGGAAAAAAGAGACAGAAAAGAGTAGATATTCAGCAGATCTCATTCAGGAAAGAAAACTGAAAGGAGATTATACATATAATCAGATGGTTTAGTGACACCACTCTTCCCTGCTGATATAAAAGAGGGAAACAGGATCCAAACAATAGCTTTCTACCTTCACCATGTAGCCTGTTGGAACAGGCTACAGCCAAAATCTTTATCAAAAACCTTTAATGTTAGGGGCTTGATGTTGATTTCAGCAGCTAAAGGATTCCAGTTACTACAGGGATTTGCACTTCAGGTTTTCTAGCCTAAGGAAGTGAATTTTCCCTTCAGGAGGATTACCTCTAGCTCCTTTAGACCTAATCAATGTAAACCTTCAGCACAGCAGGCAGGTGTCACAGTAGTAGTTCCTTTACAAGGTAAATATGTACAAGATGTGAGAAGTTCAGAATTACTAATGCAAGTTTTGTCACTTTTATCATTGGACCCTGCAGGGAGGATCTGATTAAATGGATTTTTCAACTCTTTGCATTAATGTGCACCCAATTTCAATTTGCATATAATTAACAGCACAAAAAGTATAATTTTATTATTTGCTGTCAGAAAGCAAATCCCTGGTAGCAAGGGGCTACATGCAGTTGCACAAGTGTGATGTAAGAAACTTCATCTCATATTTCCTTTGTTTTGTGCAGCATATTAATTTCAACTTCTGTTTTGTTTGGTGTGAAGGTCAACTCCTAAGTTGTTTCCTGAGCAGAGTGGCATCATGTGTTGCTTTGTATTGTAGGTCTTAGGTAAAAATAATAATTTCCTAGAGCTAGCAATCTACAATTGTCTTAAATAATTTGACTAAGAGGGGATAAGATTCATTGTATTAATCTCAGACTAAAGAACTCATTTGGATTTCAGAGGACCTTATTTCTGTTAATTTCTGATGTCCATCTGGGAAGTGACAGGGGGCAAATCGGTTCACAACTCTGCATTTTTATCTTTCTGGGGGAAGATAAAGCCTACTGGTCAAATAAGACTTTCTGGAACAAGGTTAGAATAAAAAGGAAAGAATAGCTCTGCTTTACACATTCACTTGGTGGGTATGTGGCTCTTGTTGGTCATAAGTTGCCTCTGTAGTTGGCACAGTTCTAAAATGCATGTGATTCCTTGGCTATCAGATTAGACTTGTAGGAGAGGGAATAGTTCTTAGTCCAATAATTAGCAGATATAAGATTATTTAGGGTTTGGAATCAAGCTACTCAATCCTTCTTGGTTGATTCTGTATTTAATGATAGATAAATAATGTTTCTTCACTATATAGCTCCAGTATCTCAACTTCATCAGAACAAGGTAGACAAAAACAATGAGCCTTATGAAAGCTGAGTGAGATCTGAATGTTCATAGCTGGCAGAAGTTAAGTTTTGAGTATATTGGAGGCTGAAAAGCCTCAGCACACATCCAATTTCCAGGCAGAGTTAAAACTAAGGAAGTTCTTTGAAGGGCTCAGAGGGTAGTTTAGCAGCTGTTGCTTTTCTAATTGTACCAGGAGGCTGAAGCAATTATGGCAGTGTGGCGTGAAGCTCTGTTCTAGTCTGGTTGCATTGATTATTTTAAGGAACATCTGTAACACCATGCAGAATTTTGTTTTAACCTATTGAGGCAATTGAAATCTTAATTTCAGCTGTCTCATCCTGAGCTGGATACCTAGTACATCATTCATTCACTACCATATGGTCTTTGTATCCTGTTTAGTGTCTTTCTTTTTGGGCCTGTGTGTGCCAGGAGAAAAGTTTCTGCTTTTTGTGTAGTCATAAGCAGCAGCAGATCACTGCTGGAAAGGAATTACAGTAATTGTCTAGTCTGGTCACAAACAGTTAACTCTGTGGGAGAGGTGTTGAGTCTAAATGATGTTATAATGGCATTTCTGCTCTAATAAATGATTGGAGCATAAGAAAATTTAGAAGTAGCTTCCAGATGACCAAGGAAGGGAAGCAACTCAGAAATTAATATCTTTATTCTTTTTAGTGATGAGCTGATGATGTCATGTGCTGCCCATGGAGTTTGATTGCTGAGCAGACATAGAATTATAGAATGATTTGGGTTGGAAGGGACCTTAAAGATCATCTAGTTCCAACTAGTGGGACACCTCCCACAAGACAAGGTTGCTCAATGCCTCATCCTTTAAGGCCAATGCCTGGCCTTAAACACCTCCAGGGAGGAACATCCACAGCCTCTGTGCAACCTCTTCCAGTGTCTCACCATTCCCAATAGGGATGAACTGCTGAAGGTCAAGTAAGTTTCAAGTTTATTGAGAAATGACACAATGGCCATAAGCTGAATTCAGGATTTTCTTTAAACTTGGAAGCTGAAAGTGTTTACAGAAGGCAGGACTGTATCATGTGCTGTGTCCTTATAATGAATGTGTCTTATCACAGACAGGAGAGTTTCAGTGAACCACTAAGGCCCAGATTATCTCAAGAATTTAGGCACTCGGCTCTGCTGTGGGAGTTCCTAATCTTACTGATGGGAAACCAGTAGGAGTGATGCTGACTAGACTGACATCATGCTGTTTGTGCTGTTGTTACTATGGATTTTTCCAGGGGGAACATTCCTCACTAGGGACCCCAGCTCTCCTTATCATTGGAATAATAATGTCCTTTATGCTGACACCATACCATGGCCTCACATACATGTGACTTTTATCTATTGATATGATCCTAATTTCTCTCTCATGGGAAGGAAATGGGTGGCTCATAGTTTCTTGCTCAGTAACAAATGTTTTACTTTTTGGTCCATGAAATTGCCATGTACCTCTGTAAACTAAAGGATGATTTCTAGTCCTGTCTCCTGCTGCTCCCTGTAAATGCAGACCGTGCTGGCACACTCAGGTCTATTCAAATATGTCTGCAGCTTTATTTGAGTAAGGGGGGAGAAAAGGTACTGATTTTGGAAATGAGTTAAAACAAAATACTACTCAAATGTTTCATATAAGTACTTGGAGTTACATGGGTTGAAGCAAGTGAAGTTTAACTGCATAAACTCTAAGGTTCTGAAAATCTAAGGATGAAATACATTATTTGCAGGATCTGACTTGGGGAAAAACATTTTTTTTTTGTCCAGTAGTCACTATTCTAATTTAGTAGAAGGAAGGTTTTACACGGTGGTGGTTGCCAAGGTAACCACTTCCTTCATATCCATGTGTTCAGCATATGTGTATCACTTTATCTCTTAGCTCTCAGAGGCAATATCATGGCATTGCATTTGGGAAATGATTTTTTTTTTTCTAAAGCGTATAAAACCTCTTAACATCTAGAAGATTCATTAAATGATCTCACTCAAGAGAGGCTTCAATTATTCTTTTGGGGTTCTTTTATGCTAGAGTTCTGAATGTGACTGAGCCTTGTTATCTCTTCAAATTCAGTACAGAGGTACATTTAAAAAGTAAACAAGTGTTAGTATTTTATTTCGAATAAATGTTTAATGATTTATGGCTTATACACAGAGAGGCACAAATATAAGAATGAATTGTGCTTATGTATATGCACAGATTGATGGAAGGACACTGAAAGTTCTTGCCATCTTTTTCTTCCATGTTTGGTGCTAAATTCTATTAACTGTCCATCCATCTGGATTCAAGTGTCACTTGAGTCACTGGGATTGAACAGAAATACTCACAACAGGAGTATTTGTGGTACTAGAGTGACTTCAAAGAAACTATTTTTGGTTTATTCCTGTGGAGTTTGCATTGTGACCTGCAAAGAATGAGTGTGTTAGCCAGTTTCAATATTTGCTGATCTCCAAAGATAATGACATCAGAGGTAACATAGAAGGTTTTCTTAAAAAAATGAAGAGATGGGCAATGAACAGATTTGAATGCTTCATCTGAAATACCAAAAATATCATTCAGTGAAGTTGAGCAAGTCTCTACATCCTCCAGATGCAGTAGAACCAGGTGTGTTCAGCTTCTGGAGTCTGATCTTCTAATTTAAATTACTCTTCCAAAAAACCCCTCACAGATCTAAAATTAGCAAATTGATGTTTCTGTCTGGGTTGATTTTTTTTTTTTCCACAAGATGGAAGAGAAAGCCCGAATCCTATTGGTATGTGTGCAAAGCTTAAATATATTATAAAAACCCCTGTGCTAATATATTTATGCAAATGTTTTAACTACATCTTGTACAAGATTCCCCCTGCAAATGGGTAAAATTTAAAAGCAATCAGTAGAGTAGAATGTGGTGGAAATGGTGACTGTGCTTATTTTAGTTTGGTCTGTCATTACACCAGTGTTTCTTTCAAGTCAGGCTTTACAGACAATGTGTTATTAAACCATGATTTGTAACAAATAGGCCTTTAAGTGTTTCAGATTAGTTTTGTTGTGTGTGCTGTTTATCTTGTCTCATTAATTTCTTAAGAAATGTGTTAGTTTTATGGAAGTAAATTTGTGAGGTTTTAGTAAGAATGTTCTACACTTGGTGGAGACTGTTCTTCTGGGTTATGAGTCTTGGCAGCTAAAACATAGGACTTGGTGTAAGTTCCCTGGTGTGTTTTTGTTTTTGGTTTTTTTTTTCTTAGCAGGTTCCTTTTCAGTATCATTTCAGTTTTCAGTCTCATGCATTAATTGAAGAGGTTAGATTTGTACCTGCTCACTTCATTAACAGCTGCTACTAATTAGTGGAGCTTAGTCATTAAGGAACCTGCTGGGGTTTGAGGAGAACAATTTATATTTTTTCACGGCATTTAAGCACACAATGCTCCAATGAGTACAGGAGCTTCATAGGGGAACACTCAGCTTGAGCAATATTAGCTTAGTTGTGCTGGGCTAAACTGGAGCTGCTGCTGAAATAGCCCCAGGACAGGAGTGGCAGGAGAGACCCAGACTTTAAGTGGGTGCTCCAGGAGAGGTGCTTCAGAGCAACTTTTGGATGTGATCTCCTCCCTTGGTGCTTGGGAAAGTTGCACTAATGCAAGGTCTTCCCTCAAGTTGTCCTTGGACAACTTTCATTAGGCCTTAGCGTATGCACAATGTGAGTCTCAGAAGTCTGCGGGGAAAGAACTGTTTCTTCCTGGGTTCCTCAAGGCATGGCAAGCTGTGTAATCCCTTCCAAGGGGGTGAGCTGCCTTCCTTTATTCATTACTTTTATTCTGTGGAGCGGAACCATGTTCTTACCTTTCCCAATGTACCCCATTTCCCACAGGTAGTGATATGCTTGGCTTCTGGAGTGTGTTATTCTAATAAACTCTGTATTCTAGGAGAGGGGAAGGATTTTTTTTAAATGTATGCCCATAATGGTTATTATAAAGTTCATATTTTGCAATGTGGAAGTTGTGATTTTTTTTTTAAAGTAGTAAGAAGTCTCATTAGCTTGTCTTTGATTAGTTTAACGTTGTAGAATGTTTAATATCCCATACTTTGACACAATAGCCTACTTGTTAGTGAACATTTTGGTGTTTTACTGCTGCAGAACTTGCAGTAGTTACTTAACTAGATTTCTGTACAGCCAACTTTTGTAGTACTTTTTAAACTAGTTTGTTTAGTTATAGAGAATGAGGAAGTATTCCATTATCTTTTATTAATTCAGAACCTAAATTAATGATCAGAGCATAGTGGATTTCTGAGAGAAAATCTGAGAGGGGTAGTGATTGATATGTGGAGAAGAGACAATATGAATGGTGGGAAGTATCAGACTATGCTTTTGTGCTGCATTTCTAGAATAA
Organism: Turnix velox; assembly: GCA_013400935.1. Taxonomy (NCBI): domain Eukaryota; kingdom Metazoa; phylum Chordata; class Aves; order Charadriiformes; family Turnicidae; genus Turnix; species Turnix velox. The sequence goes on along the minus strand of VZTY01023900.1, from coordinate 1,890 downwards.
AAGTGGGTTTTCAGTCTCTTTTTGGGGTCATTAGAAACAGGAGACTGGTAGCAGCTCTGCACTATCACTGTAGAGTGCTGCTGGGCCTGGGGTGGCTCATTTTAAGTTTTTAGGTATGTATATGCTTGTTGTGTGGTCCCATGTCAAATTATATCTGCAGTAAATACCCAGACACTTCATAAATCCAAACCAAAACTGCTACTTTTTGTTCCTTTTTGTCACCCTTCCTCTGTGGGAATTGATTCATGGTTTTAATTAGCCCACCTTCATTCATGAAAAATATTCTAAAAAGCCCACAAATAAGCATTTTAAAAGCTACTTTTCTCCTAGGTGCATCCTTTTGGTTTCTAAATTTGTACCTGCAGTGTTTTTTAGTAATATTAATTGTTAACTCACTGAGAACTTGTGAATATAAATAACATCAATGAGAGTGCGTATTTCTAAACTATTAAAGGGATATCTGTGCCTTCTGTTAAGGAATCACAGACTTTTTCCCACTCTTGCTTTCTTTTTAAGTGGTTCAGGAAGTCTTCTGTGCAGGTCTATGGATTTCACACTGTCAATGCTTGATATTGTCAGCCCAATTCTGCTCACCCACCACCAGATAGCATGTAGTAGGATAGCTGTTTGTCTTAAACAATTCAGCCAAAGCTATCACTTGGCAAGTTCTAACCTGAGCATTTAAATGCTGAAATAACTATCTTAGTAATTAAGACTAATGAGATCAAGTCAGCAGTACTGGCTATGTATGTATGAATTGCATGAACACCCAAATCCAGCAGAGCAGTTACAGGTAATTCCACTGAATTCAATAGAATTGAAGTTATACGTATCCTTAAGTGCTTTCTTGGATTAAGGCCTAAATACTCCTTCTTTTCAAAGAAAATGCTCTTCAGCTCTGGCTCTTAAGACACTCTTGCTCATGAAAATGTTGCAACCTGAACAAGTGAATAATTAAGAGGTTGCTACTCCCAGCTATTTGTGAAGCTGCATCTATCTACTCTCCACTTGCCTGAGCACATGTGACTTGGGTCAAGGAATAAATGATGATGAAGAGCTGAGAGACTGAGATATTGGCTCCTTGAGAGGTGCTGGTGGGAGGGCAGGCTGCATCACTTCACAGGAGAACTACAGATGAATTGCACAACGTTTTAGGTAGATAATGAGTTATTGCAGAGTAATTGCTAGAATGTGATTCCTTTCTGTCAAACGCCCTGTAATTATGGGTCAGCAGAGCCTTCCTTTTAAATGGTCACTTTTCCTGAAAGGAAACACTTTGAACTTGCTCAAGAATAAGTGTTCTTAAAAACTATGCCCTGGAAATGTAAAATGAAGTCTTTTTTGATAGCAGTGCTATGGATATGATGCTATCCTAGGTAGGAGTGAATATCCTGCTCTGGATCAGGGGTCCTACAGAAGGAGAGCACTGAAGAATTGGGGAGTAGCTGAAGACAAAGGGATATCTGTGAGGTTGCAGAGGTCAGGCAGCTGACAAACTTAACATTACTTTTGTGTTCTTACAGATGGTGTTACTAAGATTTTTCTTCCTGTTCCTCATAAATGTCTCCTTTTAATGCACATAAAATCAGAATTTGGTGTGAACTCTAAACTGAGAGTGCTTGGGGACTATTTTTAGAGCTCTATGTTCTGAAACCTTCTGGTTGGTATGTACAAGGGCTTCTATCTAGACACTGTAGGTCATAGCATCTTACAGGACAATTTAAGGACAGTACATACAGTTGCCTCTCCCCAAGATGAATTTCCATGTCAAGCATTTTGCATGTAAGTCATTAAAAGTTTGTCTGCTTTAGTTACAGCAAGACAGTCTGTATAATCTTGTTCCCTCCATTATCTTCTGATCTTCTCACTTCAGTTAAACCCAGAAGCTTC
>VZTY01023898.1:50154-116919 GCA_013400935.1 Turnix velox | reverse complement strand
GTATTGATAAGCTTCTATGAGAGTCCGCCGTGAACCTTCTCTTCACCAAGCTGAACAGCCCCAGCTCCTTCAGCCTGTCCTCATAGGGCAGTTGCTCCAGCCCTTGAAGGTGGATCTTCTCTCTGACTTTGCAGGTAATCACCCAGCATCAAAACCTGCTCATTTCCAAATCCAACAACACCATCAACTACACTCTGCTGAGTAATGACAATGCCTTCTTGAGCTACTACCCACATCAGTTCACACAGCGGACACTAACAGCACGTTTTCAGATGAACAACACAAATCCACCCCACGTCCAAATGGTGCGGAAACCAGTGCTGACTGTCATGGGCTTGCTGGCTTTGCTAGGTATGGTAACTACTGGTTAAAAAGCACATCAATAATGTCTTTTATCTGTAAGCTTCAAGAGAAGCCATTCCAGCCATCTCACTGTTGATAAAAGCAGGATTTCTCCTATGCTGTGCTTGCCAGCTGTGTTAAGAAAATAAAACCTCGTTTCCTCTGAGAAATTAATAGCTCAGGGGATGTTCCTAACAGCCTGTTATCCATTTGATTTAACTTACTGCTTTGCTTATATTCTCTGGATGTTAACCAGATTTTTGTTGACTAGTGCTTCTCTCTTGTGCCACCATATCAGACTGCAAATGTTGTTAAGAAATACTCATAACTAGGAGTTGCTTGCAGACACTAATTCACAGTTACATAAATAAGATTTTGCTAGTTGAACTGCTAAGCATTAAGACCTGCTGTAGTACATACAAGCTCTGACGTTGTAAAGGAAGTCTGACTGAATGTTACACCTGGTAAAATAAAATAAAGCTTCGATTAACCTATAGAGCTCCATATTTTGGCCCTAGATTTTGACATGTTAGACTGACCAGCAGTGATGCTTATAGAATTATCATGTTTTTTAAAGGAGAAAAGCAGATTTTTGCAGAAGTGAAGAGCAGTGAAGCCAAACTCACTGAAAACAGCCCAGTTGGTGTCCTGGCATCTGTGCACATTCCGAACAAGGTGCAGCCCTCAGACAGCTGGCAAGCTACTCTAATGATTTCTTTAAGTGAGGATAACAGGACTTCATCCAATGTCACCACTGTCACAGTGAATGCAATCCACTTCCCCAAACTTCAAGGTAAACAAAACGTAATGTAGGCAGCTCCCATAATTGGTCTTTAGGATTGAAGATCTGTTGAAACACTTATGTGATTTGCCTTTCATGACAAGTATGAGTTTCATTTGCTAATTTCCTTATCGTTTGGTCACTCACTGATAGTTTCTAAGATGTGATGGTGCTCTTGCATAAAATGTTCTTTCCTAATGCCTGCACTTTGACCCTGCCTTAAATGCCAGCTACCAGTGCTTCCTTTGTGGAAGGCTGTTACTCTGGTGTCCTTGACTGGATATTGCCAGCTAACAGTTCCCTTATTGGGATGAATTAAAGACAGCCAACATGACCACATGATGACATAGTTGATGTATCTTTCAAATAAATGTGTGCAGCACCACTACAAAAACTAACAGGATTTCAATTCTGATTATGGACCTATTAGATTGAAATTTAAAACTGTCCAATGATTGTAGAGTCTTGTATGAGCATTAGCCTCTTGGCTTCTTAGTAGAGTGCTGAGGTCACTTTTGAGGAGTTAAGCTAATACACCTTGTGTTAAATTTATTTTTGTTAATCTTTAAATCCAAGTAAAGAGTTTACTTTCTTTCATTTGTGTTCTTAAAGAGATGGTGTATATGACGTACTACCTGGATAACAACCAAACCAATCCCTACCTGATGTGGAAAAAGCTGGGGAGCCCTGACTTTCCTTCACCACAACAGTTCCAGCAAATACGGGATGCTGAGGTATGACCGTGTGTTTGCTTGAAGTAATTTGTAGTAAAGTGAATTGGTTAACCACAGCTAAAGAGACAAAAAATGAGTTCAGGTAGACAAAATTTTACATAGCTCACAGTCACACACATCTTGTATGCATATAAAAATGCACTTGCAGTCAGGTGTTTCACAACTGATACCTTTGCATTTTTTTTTGGACAAGAAACTAAATGTAGAATTTCCTACTTTTTCTTGGAAACTTCAGTGAAATTTAAGACCCTTTCTGTTCTGTATCCCCAAATAAGTCACGTGGCCCTCTGTGTATTAAAGGGCAAAACTGCTATATTAGAGAGTTGAAATTAACCTCCCTCAATAACAAAACAAACAGCTCCCTGTGGAAGCTACCACCCAGTGCAAGTTCAAAAGTCACTTAGCACCCTTATCCTCACCAGTTTTGAATGCACCCAAAGGGACTGAGGAATAAATCCTCCCTGAGGACTTCTCCCCGCTGAGAAAAATCATGCCTGTCATTTTAGGTCTTTCTCCAATAGTTTCCCTACCCACTGGATAAAATAAAGGGGCCCATGTACAGTATCTGCCATCTGACTTTGTATTATAGCCCACTGTTGCTGAGGCATCTAAGATAAGGCATCTAAAATAAAGGGGCCCATATACAGTAACTGCCATCTGACTTAGTACTGTAGCCCACTGTTGCTGAGGCATCTAAGATACTATACAAGCCATCAAATGAACAAAGGCAGCAGGGAATTTTAGACACTCTTGGTCATCTGGTGAAAGCTCATCCTCAGAAACCAGCTGAGTGGCTTCTGTAGCTCACAATAGCTTTCACTGTATGCTGGGAATCCATAGCAAAGTGGGAGAGGTGTCGTAAAGAACACAAGCCTGTAAGACCTCTGAGGGAGGTTACTAAAAGTGATGCATTTTAGTGATGGGCCAATCTGATCAGTCCAGCTTGTGAGACAGAAACAAACTTTGTTATTCACAGTCCACTTCTTTGGCTCCACAGGACCCAGTGGCAGCTGGCCCATTCCCATTTCCTGAAGGTGGCATCCTGACACTGAAGCAAGAGTTTCCCATTCCCTCAGTCTTTCTTATCCACATCTGTGCAAGACCCAAATCTGTTCCTAATCAAGTATGTGTTGTATTCTACTGTAAGACACCAAATTAGAAACTGCTTACTGCTTTTAAGTCTCATGCAGAAGAGCTGGATTAGTATTTGGATCTATTATTTGTTAAAAGTTCTGTGAAAGACTTAGTAAAAAACAGTCTTTTGATAAGTCTTTCCAAGGCATAATTCAAGATAAAGTCTTCTGCAGCAAATAGTAATAGTCATCACTGAAATAAATACAAGTTTATCAATGATAGGAAAATAATACACTACTGGAAAATGCAGTATATTTTTTTTTTAATGTCATCATGTGCTACCAGGCTTGACCATGGCTCTCCACATAGTAATTGGTAGGTAAAAATGAAATGAAATTGTGCTTTTAAATCAGTAGTTACCATACCTAGCAAAATGAAATTGTGGCTGTCATAGATTAGACATCATTATCTGTAATTCAGTTCTACTTATACTCATGATGATGCCTAGAGGTTCTGAAAGTCCTCTACAGAGTTGACAGCTTGGAGATACAGACTTCAATCCCATAGACCTGGGAATTTTGTGTAAAGCAAATAATTAAGCTGGTTTATTCATTTTTATTTCTTACATGGCATGTGTCTTTGGACAGGTGACCGGTGTTCGTTTGATCCCTCTCACAAAGGGGCAGCTCATTGTATTGTGGGATGATGACTGTGTAAATTCAAAGTAAGTTGTTTTAGAGTAAAGTGGATATAGCCAAATTACCAGCATGCTACTCCCTAAGTTGCCATAAATCTCGTAAAGTGAAATGAGTTTGTAATGTAATGACTGCTTGCTTCCTGAAAGATGCTGCAGGGCATTAATATGACCAAGGGAACTGTAGGACTTACATGTGGTAACTATGGAGTGCAACCCTGGCTAATTTTCAATCTGAGGGCAGGAATCTGCCTGTTCCTTACTAGCATCCATTAGCATTTTTGAGGGATTTGCCTTCAGTGTAGCAGGCAGGAAAATCCATGATGAAAGTTATATTAGCAGCAGGAGGTAATGTGGGATCTTGCACATCTCTGTATGGGATGTGAGCTGTAAAAGAAAACCTCCAGTTCCTTGCTAGAGCAAGCTGTACTAGGCTGGAAATCTTCTGTAGGTGAACTGTGAGAATCTATACAGAGTGTGTCCAGACTCTTTGAGGAAGCTCCTTTTCAAGCTGGTATGTCTAGGCTCCTCAGCCTTGATAACACTCAAAAGGCTGTTTTAGGAGTAAAAGGTGTTAACAGTTTGTGATGCTGAAAGTGTCTAAAACAGCAAGTCAGTCTGGGTGTTGTGTGGGCTGTTGGAGTCATAGCTCTTCCTCATCCTGACATTTGATGCCAACCCACATTTAATAGGAATAAGTCTGATGCATGTTTCCTGGTTTTAGCCTACTTTGTGGAAATGCCCTGAGATTAGGATATGATTGCTCACCACATTATCAGTTATATTTACTGAGCTGTTTGGTTTACTTTTCTAGGTGTATAAAGACATTTGAAGTGGAGTTCTCAACGGATGGGAAAACATACCAGCGGATTAATGCCAAAGACACAATATTCACTCTCTGGGTTTACAGTCCAGGTAAAGCAAGAATATGCACATGATGTAATCTGTCATTTTAATACTGCCATTCACTAGTCTGTGAAACATTTACTGACTACTGAAGGTACATAGCTTGCTAATCATGACACAGTCTCCCATCACAAATAAGAGTATTTCCCTTCCTACAGGACCAAGTTCTCAGTGAAAGCCTTATTCTCAGGGACAAATAGTCACAAGAACATTACTAGGAGAACTGCCATAAATTCCTTGCCACAGAAACTGAAGTTACCCAGCTACAACTCTCTGAGATGCAAAACAGTACTTCTGCCTCTTTTTGTAGCTGGTGTAGAGGCATGCAAAAATGAGAACAAAACAAATTGCTCCAATGACCAGAGCTTGGTGTTGTCTATTTGGTATGAGACTCACAGCAATGCAAGTCTAAGGTTTAAGCTCAGACCCAAAGGCTATGCCTTTACCTGAATTTGTACAGTGTTCTTGGGGTGGAGCAGTAAGAGCAAATTACCTTAGCAATAATGGTCTTATAACACTGACTCTTGAGTTGTTAGACTGCCTAAGGACAATGGCATCAACACTAAGTAAGTGGGAGTGCACTTCCATCTTTCATGATGGGGATCTGTGTCTTCCATGTTTGTGTTGTGAGCAGCTGTGTTAAGAAAATAAAACCTCGTTTCCTCTGAGAAATTAATAGCAGAAGGCCACAATTCTGCTCTTACTGTTGTTACATGTCCCTTTTGCTATACCCTTCATGGCTCAGCAATCTATTGAGGTGATCTTTTGTAAGAATGGGAGACCCTTTTAAGAACAGGAGAGATCTGACTTTTAGCAGGACAGTTTGTTCTGGATAGCTAAACACTAGCCTAGGAGGCACCCCTCTCTTTGCTGTTTTGTGGAATTTTCTCTTTAGCCTCAATAAGCTGCATAAGTTTTAGATGTTTCATATTAGAGGGCAGCCAATTTCATCTTTATCAACAGGCAAAGCTTCTCCAAGTGCCTGTGGTCATTTCAAGTACAGAGCTTCTATGCAATAGAAATGCACCTAGATGACAAACTGTGGAAGAAGATAGTGAGTCATGGTTTTTTGTGTACCTTTTTGTTGGCTGGGGGCATTTTTAACAAAATTTTGTCTAATCTCCAGTGTGACTGTTACTAATAAACACTGATCACAGCTGCTTGAAACACAGACAGTCCTTGCCTCAAAGTGGAACTAATAAAAAACAATAAGGAGAGATTTTTGCCAGAGGAAAGGCTTAACCTGGGAAAGTCTTGGCATCAGCAGTGGGTTTATAATGAAGTTTAGAGCTATTATTGCTCTGTAAAAGGTACATAGATAAGCAAAGACTATAAACCACAGATAATGCAAATTTGTGAGTGTAGAATTCATTATTATCTAGTGCTGCACATCTGAGGAACCTACCAGATTTGATTGTTTGTTTCAAAAACCAAATTAGACTGCTCAACAGAATCTCACATCCCAGGAAGCCTGTATTACTAAGCACCTCATTCTCATGATCATTTCTAGCATTCTTTATCTTTTAGTAAAAAACAATACTAAAGCACACATAAAAATCAAGTAAACAGATGATAAAAAGCATTTCTATCACTTATGAGTTTAAAGACTCTGCCTAGCCAGGGCTGTGTTCTGCAAACTGGATCAAGGATGCGAACCAGCAGAGCTATAGAAAGTCAACTCACGTACCTTTGGAGCAGGTGATGCTGCTTCCTGAGTTGAGTAAGGGGTTTTCAATCAGCCTGCATGCTTTTTGTTTTCTTCTTTGTTGATCCTTTATCCTCATAACCTGATCTAAAAGCATAATTAAGGTAGAAAAGTAAGTCAGAACAAAAGGAAATTAGTAGTTGTAGGTTGCCAAATACATTGTAGCTTTCTCTTCCAAAGGACTGCTAGGAGAGCAGTCCTGTACTAGAATACGCAAATTGTAACATGGAGAGAGAATATCCTTGTGCCAATAAAAAGCCATTTGGCCATGAAGAATTCATAATGAATTTTAGCTATACAGGCACAGACACACTTAGATGGGGTGCAGAAAAGATTTCACCACTTCCCCAGCCCATTTCACAAACCTAGTTTTGTAGGAGTAGTGCCTGCTCCACATCCTCGAAGCATCACAGTTGTCAGCCTTTCACAATGGCCATTTCTAACTTTTTCATTCACAGGAAGCTCAGTCTCTGGCTTTTATAGAGTGCGTGCCGTTGACTACTGGGGGAAGGCAGGCCTGTCCTCTCTTCCTGTAGAGTATGTTGAAGCTTTCAAGTGATTCTGGAGAGTGATGCCTGAGTGGTGTATGTTCCTCACAACTGACAACTCCTCAGAAAGATAAACTCCTCCCAAGCTGAGGCAGGAGTACTGAAAGGACCCGATGAAGCAATTTTGGAATGCAAGCTGGAAACAACTGCCCCTTTTAACTCTTCAGAGTTCAAAAGACACAGCAAGCAGACACAACTCACAACCCAACTGGTACAATTGTAAGAGACTGCCATAGGACTGGTGTACCAAAGATTTGCACAGGCTACAAACTGCACTCTTGAGACTGAACTGCCTGCCTCAGCTGCTGGGCTGTCTTGGCATAGTGGTTTGATGGAAAAGTGCACAGCAGGCAACCAGACATTTCCAGAGCATGAAGTAAAGGATCACTGCTTCCTGGCTGATTAGTCTCATGTGCTCCAGTGAGTAATGTCAGATACTTAACGTGTCCTCAGATGCATGAGGGTCTTCATCCTCTCCAGGAGGGGTTTCCACTCCACTTTCTCTGCATTTGTGGCTATTATTTGGAGGCCAGAGCTATTCCCCAGTACAGACAGAGGATGGCATAGCAGCTTATCCTCAAAGGAGAAGAGGGTGTAGGAAGGTCTAGCATCCATGCTTACCTGATATTAGTGATTTCTGCGTGTGCCCAAATCCCCTGTTTTCACTGTAGCCATCAGCTCCTGCCTCTTTGTGGTGAAGACTCTAACCCTGAAAGACTTTTTTTTCCATCGGTGTCACCTAACCTGTCCTTCTACAGGCCTTAATGCTTATGTCTCTCCCCAGCATGCCTCTCCTTTCACTGTAGATGACCTTAGGCTTAGTTTTGGGTGGCCAGGGCAAGTCCTAGTTTGAGCCTTATGTGTTTTTATATTACAGGAGAGCATGTTCTTGAATGTAGTAGGGCTGCTGCTGACAAACTGTTAGAAATTACCCAAGAGCAGTTTGAGTTCCTGTGCTCTGTAAAGAATGTGCACAAGTCTGTGATAATCATAGATCATGGGCTGCAGAATACCTCTGGCTGTCCTTAGAGTTGCCAAACACTTTATGTAACAGCAAAGTTCCCTGAAATTGCAGGAGTGCTTTCCTACTCTCTGCTTTTCACAACTGGCACAGTTTGAACCATGGGTTTAAAATGCCTGTAGAGGGAAGGATAAATGCCAGTGAAAACAGCTGGAGTGTTTTCCATAAGAGTAGCAACTTTGTCACACAAACAAATCCCCTACTGTTCTCTTTGCTGACATCAGTCACCTCACCAGCGTAACAACAAAGTCCATATATTTGATGAAACATTCAGGTCTCAGACAAAAAAACAAGTTTGCACAGTAGGAGAGAGCTGAACTACCCCAAATGACCTCACTTTTACAGCACATAAAAGAAAGACATAGAAAAAGTCAGTATATATTAAGCCTTCTATCTTCTTACCTTCTGATTATGTGTTCATGTGCTTATGCTGAAAGTCAGCCCTAAAATGTTCTTACAGAATTGAGATTAAGTATTCCGCGTGTCACTTAAGTTTGAACAAGGAGTGCTTGTCACATCCTAGTCATCCAGTTCCTCAACCTTAAGGGCTTGTTCAGGACAGAAAAGTGCCTTTGGACCATACTTAATTGATAATTTTGTAAGTTTTAAAAAAGTTTGTTGTTCTGCTTGAGTGGAAGTGCTAAAAATACATTTCAAAATTGTTATAGCTACCCCTAAGAGAAGAGCCAGCATATGCAGTTAAAAAAAAGTCTAGCACTTGAGATGTTCTGTATTGACAGTGTGAAGTAGGGCCAGAGAAAAAAATTACTTTTCTAAGTGTTCAGGTGGAAGTCCTTGAGAGATTTCAGTGCATCTGAGACTGGGGAAGATAGAGGACCTTGAAAGGTCAATTTACCCAGGTAGGATGTCCTGGTTAATTGTCGTATGCTTTAAAAGTTTTCCACATTGGCAACTGGAATATTGCAATCTTTATCAAACTAAGGACAAAAACAAGACTGCATAACACTCAGGCATATCATATGCTGGCCATAAATCCAAGTAGGAAAATCTAACTGGAACTACAAGGTGAGATTTTTTTTTTCCTTCTTTTCAAACTAAAGTTTCTGGGGCTGTGAAGCAGTTTTTCAAATCTTTGTTAAAATGAATCCTAGGGGAAAAAAAACTTTAAAAGGAGGGTTTTTTTCTATATAATTATGTACCTACTGCATTTGTTACCATATTTTGTGCTACACAATAAAACCAGTTATTAATCTTTCACATGAAGTCTGCATAAACAGAATCTACTCACTGCATTCCGGAAACTGCTGAAAACTCCCGTGTCAACAACTTGATCTTGGGAAGTAAAAGGTGTTCACAAAGTATAAAATACAGCTTGAGGATGGTGCAAGGTCCAATATTACATAAGAATGAAGTGTGAAAGGAGAGCAATTATAGGAAATTTCAAGGATATAGAGTAGGAGGTTGAACGCATGTGTTACCACAGTTACCGCAGCCCAAGGAAAACTGGTCTAATTCAACATGATACCGTGGTGCGAGACCTCAGGACATACAGTCCCTGTGTCCTTGTGGGGATGAGGTTCACTGGCATGTGAAGGACAATATCCATGCAGCAGGGTTCCTCCTGCTGTTACTCTGTTGTAGGCTTTTTGCCAGCACTGAAGGACCTTCTGAGGACAAAGCAACAATCCTCTTCATTCGTAAATAACTTTTTCTTTTCTCTTGTTAGTGGAAAGTTTAGTGCAGGACAGAAATCATTACTTGGGATCTATGCATGTGATTAAAACCAGGGAAAAAAAAGGCTGATTCTCAGTATCCAGCTCAGACAGCATACAGAAGTGTGTCTGCCTCTGTACATATGTTAGATGTTGTGCATTGAACTCAATGGAATAACTAAAGGGATCAGATCAGAACACAGTTGCAGCTACCTGCCCTATGCCATCACATTGCTTGTGTTTCCTGTAATTGTAGAAAAATGAGCCAACTGCCATCTGCATTAATTCACTAGATCATAAGATGAGGACCTGCATAGGAGTGTGTTCCCCTAACTACTACAAGAAGAGGGCACATTTCTGGGGTATATATAACACAGTGGTGTCTTCTCCCAGTATCTCCACTGTTCTCCTATGAACCTGGAGGCACAACTTTGGAGGAGGGATTTCAGTGCCTAACTCATCTGGACAGACTATAACCAAACACAGTAAGAAAGTACCTGGACCTGTGTATAAATCCTTCTTGCTTGAACTACTTCCATCTCTTTGGTTATACAGTTCTAACCACAGACATTAAAAATCCCAATTCTCTGGGGCTAGTTATATTGGTCTGGGTGTCCTGGTCAAAGTCCAGGCTCCTTCAGCTCCTGTTACTGTTACTGTTGTCTAATCACTTATGGTAGAAGTCCTAAGTTCATGGATCTCCACCCCTGCACTTCCTCATGGGAGAAGGAAGCAAGTGGTGAACGATCAATGCAATAACCTTGCACTTAGTCCAGGATAAAAGGCTGATATATTTTCAACAGTCAGTAGTCTGTTATCAACATGGGATTTTGTTTGCATTGCCTGATGCTGCTTTCTGTTCTTAGCTTGAAATGGTTGTTCACCATCTTGTTCCCTGTCAGGGTAGGTTTCCTGACCACCATTTGATGCTGGCTGAGGTCATTTGGAACCCCACCTGGAAACCCTGAGAGTCTTCCCTGCATCCCTGGGATAAAGACTTGGAGATTAGTCTTCAGTCAGCAGTTCTTAGCACTTCTAGCGGAAGCAGTAAACTGTTATTGGATAGATTGAGGTTAGACTGTGTAAGCATCTTAGAATCAGAGAATAGTTTGGGTTGGAAGGGACCTTAAAGACCATTTAGTTCAAAACCCCCTGCCATAAGCAGGGACACCTCCCACTACATCAGGCTGCTCAGTGCCTTGTCCAGCCTGGACTTAAACATCTCCAGAGAGGGGACATCCACAACACTCTGTTCTGATGTTTCACTACCCTCACTGTAAAGAACTTCTTGGCAAAGCCCTGAAAGTTTTCCCTCAGTATCAGCCTTTTGAAAGTACCTTTTGAAAGCCTCAGGGATGCGGGTTGTTGATCTTACTTGTCCCTCTATGCATGGTAGTGAAATTTATGTTGAGTGTTCTGCACTGGTAGTTCTGTTCACAGGAAACATTCAAAGTTAATATCATTTTACTAAGAGCAATACATGCAAAATGCTGGCTCAAGTTCGCCTTTTTTTACAGAAAAAGGAACTGTCTAACTAATATAATTTTGATTCCCTCTATCTATAATTTCTTGGCCATAAAACATTTCAGTTCTCTGTCTTTCAGTTCTCTATCTCTCAGATAGTGGAAGTTTGATTATGAAGGCGGTGGAAAGTAAATTACTTTTTGTGTCATTAGAAGTGCAGGCAGTTGCTCATTTAATGCAGTGTGTCCCACTTGTGATTCAGGAGCTAGTTAGATGTAGTCTGTGCAGACTCTTCAGTAAATACATGTACTAGAAATAACCATAAAAACTTTACAGGGCAGCCGGGGTCACCCTGTCACCCTCATCTCAGGGTTGCAGTTAAGAATAGTTGTTGGTAGGAGAGGTGCATTGTGTATGCCTGGGTGCTGCAGCCACATGCAAGCCTTCATTGCTTTGCACAGCCTGACTTGAGACCTCCATCCACATACTCCTTCCCCACAAACCCACTTCAGGAGATGAAAAGCATCCTTGTGGGATCTTTACTGCAGGCAGCTCAGCCTCTGGCCTCTCTCCAGTTGGTTTCTGGCTGGAGCCACCTTGTGGGCATGTCCTGTGCCCTGACCTGTGCTTGCTGTCCTCACTTGCTGCCTGGACTTACCAGGTGGACCTAGACCTACTCTGTCACTATGCATTTGTCTGATGATCAGCACTGACAGGGGACCTGTCTCTGTCGCCACCTTTGCCTACCCCGGTTCCCTGGCTTGGTGTGGGCGACAAACACTGCCCAGTGTGTGTTTGAGGCTACCCTCAGCTACCACCCCACTTCCCAACAGGTAACAAAAAGCAGTTCCAGGGTTTGAATTTTAAAAAACATTTATTGACAAATGCCACGTTATATATTCCATTGAAAATTCAAATTCAAACTATATTGCACAGAGTTTACAGATCCCCCAATGTTTTCTTGTGCTTTTCAGGAAAAAACACACTAGTCATTACTATGGTTTTCTCTTTTTTTTTTTTTTGTTAGCTGAGTGGCAACTTCAAGACCAAGAGTCTGGTTTCCATGCTTAAGGACAGGATCTGAAGCAGACTTTTAGCAGGCCCCTAGAAAGAAAGTAAGAAAAGTAAACTTTAATCTGTGTAAATAAATTAGCAAAGTGCTTCAATAGCCTTTTAGTCACCAGCAAATATACATTTTTCCCAGGGTACTTGTGAATCCCTGTACAAAATTGGTATGCCAGGGTGCAGAAGTTGCTGTTCCCATTGTTCTGTGCCTCTTGGCACAGGACATGCTCAGCCTTTGTTCTCCCCAGGCAACCATGGGTTTTTGGTTTGCACAAGGATGTAAGCATAAGCTTGTAATATAGAGGGACATGGGTGAGTGGTGACCATACCAATCCCACGGCCTTGGATGATTCCAGCACCTGCTCTGTAGTGGAGAACTGGCTTACACAGCCCTGTGTCCTTCAGTAGGTTCCAGCTTTTGTTTATGGACCAGCAGTGCAGAAAATACATGGGAACCCCCAGCCCCAGGTACAAGTAGTGTGCGTGTGAAGTTTGTGGGCATTCAGCTGCCAATGAATAGGAATTTCTGCCTCCACTGAAGCCCTAAACAATAATCTTCCCATCCCCATCTCTTCTGTGCCTCCAGAAAAAAAATAAAAATTCTCACTCTGCTTGCCTGTAAGTGGTGGAATTGCCAGCAAACACAGCAAGAATCTCTGATCAGAGCCCCTTGCCTCTGCTACTCAGACCATCCAGCATGCGAATCATGATGGAGTAGAGAAAAGTGAGGATGTGCCTTCCTGGATACAGCTTCTCCTCCTTTCCTTGGGGAACCTAAGGTAAGTTGTTGTTCTCCAGGTGGCCTAAACAAGCATTTCCAGGTGCAAAACCACCAGGCTGTTCGACCTATTTCCACATAACAAAGCTCACCTTCCTTTAGTAGTGTGCCACTTTCAGCATACAGGAATTCTGTAAGGGCAAACCTAATCCTGCAGAACAGACGCTCTCCCTTGCATGGATTTCCCTTTGCAGTTGTTTTCTTGCTAGGTGTAATGTTTTTAAAAATTTGCTAAAAGACCACCGCTGCATTTTCGTCGTGTTTACCAGCTGATAGTGTGGCCATTTCAGTGATTTTGCTAATTAGCACCAAATACCTGACTGAAGCACGGGCTGGAACTGGCCAGACATGCAGATTTCTTCCTGCTTCTGACGAACAATGCGCTGAATGGCTGGGGGGAGGCCCCGGGGGTTTCGTGAGAAGATGAGGGAGTAGCCATCATCACAGGAGCCATCCTCCTTCAGGCTGCGGCAGGCATAGGTAATGGCGTAGTTGTCATAGTCAGTGTCAATCACCCAGTAGTTGTCCCCTAAAACATCAGAGTACACGTGTGTCACCGTCGGCAAAGCGGGACAGAGATGAACCAAAGCATCCTGACAGGGAGACACCCAACTTAAGCACGTGGCAGTGATAGGTTGACAAAGGATCTAAAATCACCTCCTACATCCAGTTTATCTCCTTATCGTGAAGGAAAGAACTGGGATGAGCACAGGGTGTTTTTTCACATCATGCTCAGTGCATTTTAGCCTTTGGTTTTTTAGGCTAGAAGCATCATGAGGATTAGGAGTTGCCAGAAAGCAGAAAATTGCTTTCTGTTTCTCACTAAAGCATGGAGGTGGGGTGGGCCAGGGGAAGGGATAGAGAATATGGATTAAATTTTGGTCATACAGATTATATTTCGTATACAAGAAGCCTCAGTAAAACAAGTGTCCTGTTTTCTCACCTTCCTGTACTAAGTAAATTTTGATGTATCTTATCTGTGAGCACAAAGGGCATGTCCTTCTTCCTTATGCATTAACAGGCCAAGCTGAGACCAGGCTCCCCTGCTGGAGTCCCACAGCTATGGGACACTCATGGACACAGCTATGGACACAGCGTGTTCAGGGTGATGTGGACTACAAGGACCACTGACTCTCAGCACTTTTATAATGCTCACAAGGGGGGCCAGGACACGTTTCTTCCTGAGATTCAGCACCCACTTAACTGTATAAAATAATGGAATGGCTTGGGTTGGAAGGGACATTCAAGATCATCTAGTTCCAACCCCCTTGCCATGGGCAAGGACACCTCCCACTAGACCACGTTGCCTGGTGCCTCATCCAGCCTGGCCTTAAAGACTTCCAGGGAAGGGGGCATCCACAACCTCTCTGGGCAACCTGTTCCAGTGTCTCACCACCCTCACTGTAAAGAACTTCTTCCTTATATCCAACCTAAATCTCCCCTCTTCCAATATAGAAGTCAATGTGTGTGACCCATTGCCTCTAAGCTTCATCCTCCCTGTTACTACACAGGGAGGTACCTAGAGGTAAGGTCTTTGGAGAGTCTCTGGATCCTGTCCCTTCTGCAGAGATAAAGTTCTTACCCCCAAACAGGATGCTTTGCTTTGATTGCTCTACTTGAGGCAATCTAAGCTCAACTGTTTCTCCTGCTCATATGCTGAAACATGCAAATCTGGTCAGCTGCAAGCTGTCAACCAGCACCAGGAAGCTGGAGAAGTTCACTCACCACCGCTGGAGAGGTAGCTGGCCAGGCCCTGGTAGGTCATGTACATCTTTGCTGGAGTGGTTGGGTCAGGTACTGTGTACTGAGCAGCCATGTCAGCACAGATCACCCAGAACCTGCAATGACACCCATGAGACTGAAAGTAAAATCCTGTGGCTCGTGAACTTCAAATGAGTGTTCTTCACTGAGACAAGAACCAGTCTACAGTTCAGCATAGCTATCTCAGGCCTTTCTTAAGGCAAAGCCAGTGTTTGTCATCAAGTAATGCTAACCTCTGGCCCTCCCGCTGACCCCTGACAGTGGTCCCCCTGACCTCTGTAGTCCTCCTGACCCCAACTGACAGTGAGCTGCTGCTGATTCCCTCTGTACTGCGTGACTGCTGTGACTGGGCAGTGCCTCAATCCTCCTTCAGCTCAGCTGCCTTTTTTCCCCTTGTCTCTGTACAAGGAGACAGCCACCAAGTGAAATGATGCACACTGTTTCTTGGCTCTTTGAGGAGTAAGCTGCCCTGAATTTGGGCTCATTCACTGTCTCCCTGGGCAGAGAGGGGGAGCTGGCTCTCCTCTCTCTAACCCTTCCTAACTCTGTTGACACAGGGACATCTGTTACAAGCATGTAAGTAACTGAGCAACCACTTTGCTACCCAAGACAATGAAAGGCTTTCACACTGCCTGTGAGAGCCCTGTAGGTGGCCCAAACAGCCTATCTTCATCATCAGGATTCTTCTAATGTCCTTGTCTAATTGGCTTCTGTTTGCTTTGAATGTCACCTGCATTTTAGCAGAGTTTGTCAGGTTACCTGGTTGTGTGAAACAGTGGGAGGGTGTTCATTCCCTTAGAATAATAGGATGGTTTGGATTGGAAGTGATCTTAAAATTCATCTAGTTCCAACCCCCCTGCCATAGGCAGGAACATCTCCCACTAGATCAGGTTGCTCAGTGCCTCATCCAGCCTGGCCTTAAACACCTCCAAGAGAGGGGCAACCTGTGCCAGTGTTTCACCACCCTCACAGTAAAGAGCCTCTTTCTTATATCCAGCCTAAATCTCCCCTCTTCCAATTTGCATCCCACAACCCTCAGGACTTAGTTTCTGAAGAGACCTTTCAAGATTCTTCTTACCTGCACTGGGTAATATGCCTGCAAAGCTTTGTTTGCCCTTTCCCAAAATATCCTAGGCTGATGTGCTCCGAAGGCTTAGAAGGATCATAACCACCTGCTCTCTTCTTCTAGTCTTGCAGTTAGACACTTCTTGATAATTAATACATAACAGAATTAGTGCTAGCCTACCAGAAGCTAGCACTAATTTCTTTTCTACATCCAGCAAGCTATTAATCACTTTACATGCTGTAATTCTTTGTAGTAGCCATTATTGGCAGGCAAGAATCATAAGCTTCCTTCCATCTGTCTATTCAGACATTGCAACATGTTTTCTTCTTCAGAAGTCCATCCAACATTGGGTCAAAGATGTGGCAAAGTAATGTGGATTCCTTTCATTCCCATGAACACCTGAATGAAGTATGAGCTGTCCTGCCCTTGCAGTCTCACAGACCTTCCTAGGTCCTTTCACTTGGTTGCAATTCATTTGGCTAACTGCTCCATCGTTAAAAATCTGACTTTATAATTCACTTTATACAGAAGTCTTGTAATGGACCCAGACAAGACTGAGAAGTTACTCAGAACTCAAAAGCATCTAACCTATTCTAATAAATTACCTTGACTGAGCTTCCTTTTATGATGAAGAAAACCAGGTCACTTTGTGTGCTCAGGGTAGATCATCATACCCATCCCCCTCCTCAGGTACCTCATGGCAGCAGCTAGACATGACAGTCAAGAGATCTTACCCAAAAAGCTTCACACGGCCCTTGGAAGATGCTGTCATTGTGCCATCTTCCTCCACAGTGTATTCAGCAGAGATGTTGTCCTGAAGGAAAAGGCCTTCTGGATCCTTCTTGGCCAGGGCATACCATTTCCCTGCATACTAATATGAAAGACCACTTGTAATCCAGATTAATCACCATGGCAAGATTAGCATAAAAGCATTTTTATGAATACAGCAGCCTTCAAACTACCCATTGCATGGCCTATGGAGAAAATCTGATTTTGAGGGGGTATGTGGGACACAGATCGTGCTACTATGCCCTGAGGGTTGGGTGTAACAGCTCTGAATCTCTGCATCCATGTGCTCATTTGCCATGTGAAATACTACTTTGGCTTTTTAAAACTGGGATGTTCCCAAAGAACTGTATGCTCACAGACATGGGTTTGTTTCCAGCAAAGCCAGTCTTACATAGAATAAACTGTAGCCTGACTTCCAGCTGCAGCTGGAGGTGAAATTGGTTGAGGGACAGTCAAAATAGGTAATGGGACATCTGTCTGGACCTTTCCTACATTGGTTATCCCTGATTTCCTCCTCAGAGGCAGGAAGATTAAATGTTTAAATTAGTCAGTCTGGTGTTAGGGATACCCAACTAAATACTTTTTCAGTTTGCTGTTTCAAAGAACAACTGGTGGTGACTGGAAACGTTTGGACTTTTTCTCTGGTAGAAACCTAAATTTTGTCATTCATGGGATTGCTCAAACCTGCAGTCTGTGCTGAGTTTTGAGCTAGCAGAAGATGGTGACTAGAAGAATAACATCACTGACCTTCAAGGCCAGTTTTACCACGACCCTCATAAGGTTAAGTAGCAGTGAGATAAACAGACTGCAGGAAGGGTGTCTGAGAGACATGAAAAAGAAAGGATGAGAAACCCCTCTAGAATAACTCAACCCATAACCTTTAAAAACAGTTAATGTACAAAGCTTTGTCACAAATACTGCTGAAGGAACCATAATTACCCTTTTTGGATCAAAGTTGTCTTTCACAGAGAAAGACTCCACTGCACAGGTCTGAGCTAGGCTGTGCTCAACAGTGGAGAAAATGGAAGCCAGGAAAACATACTGTGCATATTTCATTCTGCAAGACAAAATCAAAAGCAGAATTTTATTTCATGCAGTAGATGGGTATCGCCAGTGCTGTGCCTAGAGACACATTCCACTTATTTTAAAACTAGTTTCTTTCTGTGCTGAGTTTCTTCCTATATCAGCTCTGCTGAGAAACTACCATATGATTGTGGTGCCTAATTCCATTCAAAACTGACCATCAATGGCTGTTATTTTGTGAAACTACTTTGCTTACTGGTTGTCATATTGTATTCATGACTTTTTTACTCTATAAATCAAGCCAAACCCTGGATAAAATTGGTAAAAACTGATAAAAAATCTATTTCTCTTAAATTATTAAGTATTCAAGAAGAATTATCACAGCTCTGGTGAAGCACTAGAGGTTGCAAAAATGTTGTTTCTAATTATTCCATTATGAGTGTCCACTTTGCTTTCTAGCCAACAAAGCTGGCTATGTTCTTTATGAACAGCTCTCATCACCAAAACAGACTCTACCTAGGTGACTACTCTATTTGCAAAATACATCTAGGTATTGTCTTCCCTCACACCTATTCACTCTACTAACATGACAAATAATATTCAGTTTCTAGAGGCTTGATCTGACATTGCAGCACAGTCAGAAAGTGGCTACCTTTGCCTCCTTGTGTATCCCTGCTCATTTGTATCCCATCATAATTGTTTCTCACAGTTGTTGCAGAATACCTGATCCTGAAAACCTGTCCTGAAGCCAAGATAAAATGCACTTACCTGAACTTGCCTGCCTCATCCAAGTTCAACTAATAACCCAGGACTTCCAAACCAACAGCTACTCTGATGCCAGCTGCTGCTCTGCAGCTTCTCTGCTGCAAGAGATGTTCATCTGTCCCCATTCTGCTGAAGACAGACCTACCTGTTGGGATAGAGAAGCTGGAGATCCCCGAGACCACTCTGCTTCAGTCTTTGTGCTGCAGTCAGCAGGCAAGTTTTGTATCAGTTGTCCTCCAGCTGCCTTTAAATAATGAATCTGCGAAGTCACTAATTGGTTATTTTTTGCTCGTGTGCCTGAGTAAAACGCTTAATCTTGGATAATCCATTATGTAAAAACCGATTGTAATCCTCACACTGGTAGGTCTGACTGCTGTACTAATACAAACACTGCTTTTACATAATGGAAAAACCTGTACAGAAAGCTAATAAGTCCACTGATGTGATTGTACCACACCTTTTGTCTCATTGAGGTCTTTCTGCCTGTAACACGTGTCGGTGGAACAAGCACAGAGCATTAACCAGGCAAACTCACATATTATACATACTCAGCTGTGTAGGATTGTGTTGAAAACTTGCATGAGGCAGATATATATTTAGCCCTTCCATTGTCTGCATCATCAAATTCAGGCAATCCTTGCAACAACAGAAAAAAAACATGCAAAAATTAAGATCTTTGTGTTTACATCAAAACTCTGGACTCCTTAGTTCTCCTGTGCATTGAACCACCTTTGTACATAGTTTTTCCAGTCCACCTTGTCAGCATTTCCAATTACATAAGTACTATAGTTCTCTTCTTCCAAAAATTTTATTCCATGCAATAAGGCACAAAAAAAATGAGAAGGTGGAAAAGGGTAGAAAAGCATTTTTTGTGGCATAATATGCCTGTCAATTTTTACATTTTCTCCAGCCTGCCCATGTACTCTTTATATCATGGATCACCAGGGAAGTTTGAGACTTCAAACACCCATCTAGGAGTTACCAGCACCAGCAATTACTTCTGCTGGACTGCGGGATGCTGGGGATCCTTGGACAATACCCAGTATGGATGACTCAAATAGTTCCTAGAGAGAGTCTGAGCATCCCCTATTCATGCCATCTGCATGGCTTCAAAGGAAACCTAAGCAAGTGCACAGAGAGTGACCAATTGGTAACTGAGATGGGAGGGTGAGAATCCCCATCCCAGGCCATAAGTGACCATGAGCAAGTGCCACAGCATGTCCCACTCTGACTGATGAGGTGCAGCCTCCATCTCCATCTCCATCCTAGCCATGATGGGGCCACACCATCACAATGCTCTTGCTCTTTGTAAGCTTTGGAGCAGGTAGAGCACCCTGGGCTGGCCATCATTGCTCACAATGGTCCCCTCTTTGTCCTGGTCATTTTGTCTGAGTTTATCCAAGAACAGCAAGACTTGAAGGTGTGGGGAGATAGTACACAACCAGCTACTTCGTGTCGTGGGCAATGTGGATCCACTTTATCCTGAGTTGGACCCTTTGGCCTGATTTTCTAGAAAGATTATGAGCAACCATTTGCTGAACTAACCTTTCTGCTGCAGCTGTCTGCCCATCTTATGTACTGCACTGCAGGGATGAGCAAGGCCTCTGAAAGGATTCACAGGACCTCTGAAATTAATGCACAGGCCTGGTGGCCTCCAGTATTGAGTGTGAAGATAACCAGTGCTGTTAATTCAGGCACAGTTTGTAAACTGTGGTCTTGTGCGCACACAATGTGTTGCCTACCTTCAGCTGGCCTGGCAAATTCCCTTTGTACATGCATCTTCACTAGCAGCATTTACTTCAATTAAAAGTGAAAGGGAAAAAAAACAGATGCACATTTAATTTCTTCAAAATGTTTGCCTACTTAAAGAATGACATATAAAAGTAACTTCTTAACATGATTTGTAAGGGCTAGACACCCATTGTATTTTCAAAGGGCTTTCCCCTGACTCTGAATCCAAGTACAAGTTGTGTGCATTTTCACCCTATTCTACAAAAGAGGTATTTGAGAAAAAATGAACTGCAGTGTTTTCTGTAAATTAGAAGGACTTCCAAACACTTATCACTTCATCTCTGTCCAACAAAACAGATTAGTTTATGTCCATGTGCGACATAGGTGACACTTGAAGCCATGCTTAGGTGACCACTTAATCCCCTGGAGATTAGAGACATGCTAAGAATAGCTAATCACAGCACAAGGTTTTGGTTGGTGACCATAGCATCTGTCAGTGCATTATTTGCTGTTTGGAGGAAGAAGAAAACAAAATTAAATTAACCTTCATTTTCACAGTATTATGGAAGTTTTGGCTGAGCATAGAGGAAAAAATAAAAACAGGAGGAATCAAAGCATTGAAACATATTCCTGGGCCTGTCAAATTTGATATTTTGTGAAATATCAAATTATATTTGTTAAATTTGTTAGATTTGATCCATTTGTGAAATGGATAAAAATAAATGGGCACTGCAGGGTATGGTTGCCAAAGAAGTTATCTGAGGACTGGTCTTCTACCCCTCTCATCAAAATGGGAAATCATGGCATGGCAAAATTAAAGCTATATCCACTGTACTGCGTGCAGTGCAAGAGTGGTAGTTTTAATGCCCTGCAGTGAAACAGGTATGCAGGCAATGTGATTTCTCCTATTCCCTATTCTGTGAAACACAGAAGCAGCAGTTTTGCATTTCCTACCCCTGACAGGCCCTCTCCTTCTGCCTTATTACTGGAATAAGCATTGGTTAAACTGGGAATTACTGCAATTGCAGTGCCAGATCAGATTTAGCAGCGTGTGCTAGCTCAGCAGACGATGGCACAGTATGAGATCTCTAAATAGCCTCCTGCACCAGGCATTAAGTTCCCTGCTGTCCAGCAGGCAATCAATATGTAGGCTTGTTTACCAGTATTATGAAGAACAACTGCATCTAGCTACATTTTAAATTTGCCCTCGACATCTGTTGCATGGTAGGTTAGAGGGATTTCCTCCTCTAGCTTTAGGTATCTAATTTGTGCTGTTGAAGATGCAGGGCTTCCTTCTAGGTTGTGACATGCATGTGTCTGTATTGCTGGAGAACCCACACCCTAGTCCAAGTCTTCCAAGGACTGAGAGAACAGCAAGTCTTATCTACTGCCTTACCAGGGTGAGAAGCAAGAGAAATAAGGCTTGCCCATAGTGTGAAAGCCTTTGGCTAAGAGACTCTTGGTTTCTGTGACTTCTGCTCAGAAATGCTGATCTTTCTCAGTTAAAGATGAAATACACATGAAAGGAAATAATTTGAAGTTTGTTACTCTAGAATTCAAGGGATAAGGCTCATCATCATTATCCTAGAACACCCATCATAAAGTGTACTACATCACCAGATAAAAAAATATCAGAAATCACTGCCTTATGATTTTCATGTTGCCACTCAAGTATCTCCAGATTTAAATGGTATAAACTGAAAGGCACCTTTCCCTTTTGAAGTATGATAGTGTTGCTCTTGCTAAATGTATTAACTGACAATGCAGGAGCTCAGAGGCTCCTGTGCACACAAAACATCTCGGGCACAGGGAGACACATATATTCCCTTAGTCTGCAAGTGAAAACAGGAGGCTGCTTGAAGCACAGAGCAGTTGAGAAGCCTCAGCTCTCCTGCTGTGGTGGGTAGTCCATGGGAATTATTTTTTTTCAGGGCTTGACAACAGTCCTTGACAAAAGTCAAGGACTTTGCAGCAAAACTAAGTTTTATTTTGTGTCTTGGTTTTGGGGTTTTTTTTAAGAGGCAGCAAAACTGCTTCTTCTCCAAACCCCTCCACAGCTAGCTGCCTTGGCACCAAACTGTGATTGCAGATCTGGCTAAAACTTGTGATTTATCCCTGTGTATAAAATCTCTGAAGTGGGATTTTGTCATGCAGGGAACTGCCAGTTTTTTTGCCATTTCTGGGTTTCTGTACAACATAAGTACGATGGTTGCAACCTGCCTAGTGAAATGCTGGTTTCTACTCTCCAAGCCATGACAGTTTCTCTAATGGTCTGTTGCTACTCTGGACCAAAATACCAGTCAGCCTCAAGGCTATTAAATAAGAGATGGACATTTGTATTTTTATTTAGTGGTATTTACTACTAGGCATACTGTTGGCATATCTACACAGGTATCCAGTATTTGCCACTATCGACTTGGGCCATTCGCAGACACTAGTAAATTTATTCATTTTAATGTCAACTTCTGCTTAAATATGCAATATTTGTCTTTTTATAGAATCATAGGGTTGGAAGGGACCTTCAAAGGTCATCAAGTGCTGCTGCCCTGCACTGATCAGGGGCATTCTGCACTAGATCAGGTTGCTCCAAGCCTCATCAAGCATGCCAATGTGCCAGCTCCTGGATTGCAGAGATAATCCTTTTTGGCACAGGAAGGCTGCAGTATCCGTCCCTTCAAAGCAAGCAAGGAGGGTGGCATTTGCAAATGTGACTGGAGATCAGCTGTCTGGGGCTAAGGTCTTTGCTCCTCAAGACAAGCTGTGGAGTACTTCCATAGTTTGATTGTGTTCTCCCAGGAGAAGGCATGAGGAATAGGGAACAACACTTGAGAAAAGAGTATTCCCTGCTGCAGTTTTGCAGTGTGATAAAAGATCAGAATTTATTTAATCTCTGATGTTATTCCCAGGATGCCTTCCAAAAGCACAGGGCACAGAGATTATGTGAATGTCTCTGAGAACATAAATCGTGCATGTGGTATTGCAAGTCTGGTTTATTTTCTTCTCATCCAATAGAAACAACTTAACACCAAAGATGCAGGAGTAAATCTATAGGCTCTAACTTGTTTCAAAGTTTAATATAGCAGCAGAATATAATCCTCCATTACATATTTTAGACAGTAAGTGCTGCTTCCAGATTTCTCCAGTAGAGTATTTACAGATCCCTACACGGCATGCACCTCAAGGTGCTTTGCAGAAGTGATACAGCTGACACAAAGCTTGAGTAGTTCTGGATAAGACAGGATGTCCATGCCAGCCCTGCTGATGGATTTAAAAGCTAAAACCAGAAGCACAAATTACCAAAGCCAGGGGAATCTGTATGTGCATGCAGCCAAATGCCATTAGCCAGGCACTTGGCCTTAGAAAGCATTAAAGGACACAGTCTCCATCTGCAACAGAAGGCGGAAACAGTCTAAGGAGGAAAGGTTTAGGTCAGAACATCTCTCTGCACTCCAAAGAGAGGGCAGTTGGGAACGTGAAGCTGATTAGTGAGTCAGAGAGATAGAAAATAAGCCAAAGGCTTTCACATACATCTTTTATTTCTGTCTCTGATTCCTCTGTGGGAGAAAAGGATGGACTTCATTAGATTGCTTCAGAAAAGGGAAAATAACAGAGTTTTTTTCCAACCTATCAAAGATCACAGAATGCAGTGTGTTGGAAGGGACCTTCAGAGGTCATCTAGGGAACTTCTTCCCCTTGGTCTCTCTCCTTATATTCCTTCAACTCAGGAGGATGGAAGAGAGGGCTTGCCAGTGATGACTGAGGCAAAAAGTCTGTTGAGTTCCTCAGCTTTCTCTTCATCTCTTGTTACCAGTTTTCCATTCTTGCTCATCTTTAAACTTCCCTTTCTGATTTATACACTTATAGAAGCCCTTTTTGTTATTTTTAGCATCCTTTGCCAAATAAGGTTCCAAACACTCCTGGCCTTCCTGACCTGATCCCTACATAAATTATTATAAGGATGATAAAATTATTAATTTTTTTTCACAGATAATTTTGTTTGGTTTATGGTTTAAGCAGCTGATTTTCTTTGAAGCTGCAACTCCTGAGATGGGGTAAATTTTCCATGGACAGAAATCTTCACCATTTTTACCATTTCATGCTTCTCATCAGCTGAAGGCATATTTATTTTACATAGGAGCATATAAATTCCAGACAGCTCTAGGGGTCCTAAAGTGTTACCATCTCTGTAAGCTTCTAATTGGAATAGATTTGACCCAAAGACCAAGTTTACAGTAACTTCAGGCTGAACAAGAATCTAGAAACACTGGAAAATCACAGTGTTGCCTCAAAGAGATTTTTACTACCACCCATCAAAAATGTAATCACTGTGGGAAATAACAGTAAGCATCCCTCTGCTCTTGAGGAGAGAAAGAAGAAGAGAGTGGCTGCAGTGTGCCCAAATACTGCCAAAAGCTTTAGAGGACTTACTGCAGCTCTGTGCCATGCAGAGCTACAGCACTCATGTTATGACCTGTGTGACCAATCTGTTGCTTGTTACTGGAGTGTGAGTAATTTGATTGCTCTTGGCTGCAGCCTTCTCCCTGCCAAAGTTATATCCCTCTTTATGCTACTCTGCAGAGTGAACTGAGACCACACATTCTCTCCTAGCTTGTTCTCAGGATTTCTTGCCTTGACCTCTTCTTGCTCTTGGTGTCTGCTCTTGGTCTCAGATTTTTGTTCCCTGGGTTGTTCCTAGCAGTCTACCCTTCAAGTTTAAACAACTTTCCATGCTTACATTCTTCTGCCCAGCACAGTCATCTCATCCTGGCAAGGCATATCCATGAACCACCTCCATTTTCTTTATCTCAGCATGCCATCAGACTCTTTCTAAACCCATAGGAACTCAAATCTCCCTGAGAGGCTTCACAGCCTGGTTCAATTTTCTTGGACTGGTTGTCTTGAACTCAGCATCACCTGTTCCTATCTAAGGAGCCAAAAGCAAACTCTGAAATACTCCCTGTGGAATCCTTCCAGCCTACCCAGAAACTTCATTGACTTGGAGAAATGCTTCTCACTCCTAAATCTCCCCCAACAAGAGGCCCAAGGATTTTCCTCAGTGACCAGAAGCCTGGAATTTTCTGTTGGATTTTGCCTAATGGCCCTCCTGGCTCATCAACATAGTCTCAACATTCTCCATATTTCTTCCCTTTTTTCCGGCTTTTGCTGTTTTCACAGCTTTCTACGGAATCAGTAGCCCTTCTTTCTCACTACTTTATCATCTCCTCTGTTCTGTCTTTACTCTTGAGGTTACATTCAGTTTCTCTGCTCTACTTATTTTCTGCTCAACAATCTTATTCTCTACTTTTTTTTTGTTAACTTTTTTTTCCCCATTGTGGCCATCTTTCCCACAAGTCACTTCACTCCTCTGAGGTGCTTCCCCTTTGTTCTGTAGATGTCTTCAAAACTTCCCTTGATCTCTCCTTTTCATCATTTCCCCTGACACTGTATAAACCAACCTACTTTTGGGTAGATTATATTTTGTTATTAGTGTTCCTTATTAAAGTTTTGTGTTTGCCAGTATTGTGTTTTCCTTAATCCCATGCCCAGAGTATCTGGAGAAGACACAAGGGGTGCATATGGTGCAGCTTGGAAAGGGTTTAATGATCTTTTTTGTTCTTCAGTTTCACAGGACATTTGACTAAATAAGTAATCTCCTTATTCAAGGGTCAGTGATTTGTGCTCAGAGATTTGGGTACAATCTGTCAATTAAAATATAATAAACTCGTGTAGTCTTATTGCAGAAATTGCTGTTGCTACTGTGTTTCAAATTATTATTTAACCCAGACATCTCTCTGTAGAATTAAGAGAATCTGTGCATGTTTACAGCATGCACAGGGAGGATTTAAACAAGAAAGTGCATCACCATTCCAGGTCTGGTGGACATAATCAAGGCTCAGGTGCATTTTCAGTTTTCTGACATAGCAAAGATATACTTTCTCATAAATGTGTCAGAAAAACAGGAGTCAGACCTGCCAAATTCCAAAGTAACTTAATGTGCTGGGGTTCAGGGTAAGGGTTGACACTTCAGGAAAATCAGGAATCATCCTGTAGCTCTGGGTAGTGCATGGTCTGTCCTCTTACACACTGCCATTCCCTTGAGTAATTCAGTACACCTCCAATATAGCAATTGCCCTTATTGCTCCTCTTAGCACTAGGCAATTAAAAAAAGAACACACCCCCCACACCTCCACAGCCTGCCATTTATTTTAAAAGTTTGCAAGATTCTGCATTTAGGTAAAGGGGTTTAGTGTTTTGGATTTTTTTGTTTGGTCTATTTTTTTTTTTTTCTNCAGGTGCATTTTCAGTTTTCTGACATAGCAAAGATATACTTTCTCATAAATGTGTCAGAAAAACAGGAGTCAGACCTGCCAAATTCCAAAGTAACTTAATGTGCTGGGGTTCAGGGTAAGGGTTGACACTTCAGGAAAATCAGGAATCATCCTGTAGCTCTGGGTAGTGCATGGTCTGTCCTCTTACACACTGCCATTCCCTTGAGTAATTCAGTACACCTCCAATATAGCAATTGCCCTTATTGCTCCTCTTAGCACTAGGCAATTAAAAAAAGAACACACCCCCCACACCTCCACAGCCTGCCATTTATTTTAAAAGTTTGCAAGATTCTGCATTTAGGTAAAGGGGTTTAGTGTTTTGGATTTTTTTGTTTGGTCTATTTTTTTTTTTTTCTAGAAATAAACCTGTTACCTTAGAACTAGTCTCACATTAACTTGTAGGTTCTTACTTTATGGATCTTGAAAGCATTTTGCAAGCTAACCCCAAGCAAGCCTGATGATTGCTCCTTACTCAGAACACTCTGCAATCTAAAGTAAAGCTTTGGGTTTATGTGAACCTCCTGTCTGGGCAAACCACTCAGACTGAAATCTCTGATTGTTTGCTGCAATTTGCTAACACAATACTTACGTTATTATGCTAATTTAAAAGTAATTCTCCGAAATAATGGATAAAAGGAGGGATCACATTCCTTGGTCATGACAAGACAGAGCAAACATTATGGCCAAAATGCTTGCGAAATTTTCTGACAGTTGTCAATGCACTAATTTTGACTAAACCAAATTCCTCATCCTTTGCAATTGAGCTGCCAGCAGCACACACATCCCTGCTTATAGGAGTGCATAGGATTTATACTTCATTGCCTCCCTGGAGGTGTTTAAATCCAGGCTGGATGAGGCACTGAGCAGTCTGATGCAGTGGGAAGTGTCCCTGCCTATGGCAGGGGGGTTGGAACTTGATGATCTTTAAGTTCTGTGATTCATTATAAACATGTAAGAGCCCTAACTAGGTTTCTCCTGCCCAGTGATCAAGAAAGCAGAGCTCTAGCATAACCAGCCACTGTCCAGGCTGCGTTTTCTGCAGGCCTCAGATCATCCTCTGCTCCAGTGCTGCATTTCTGTGTAATGACCAAATTATGTTTAAACAAGTGTGCAGGTCAGGCTGTGCTCATGCATATTTCTGTTGGGCTCCTACCAGTCAAGGACAGGACTCAGCACTTGCCCAGGGTGGACTATAAGGGGTTCCCAATAATTATTTCTCTAACACCTGAGGTCCTCCTGCAACCCTGCACCCTGCTCCCCCAAAATGAAAACCATCCCCAGACTTGCCCAAGTGCACTCTGCCCCTCACCCAGCTCCAAACACCTTGCTTACAGGTGCCCACGGCTTCCCACGTGCTGGTTGCTCTATTAATTTTCACTGTAGGTGGGAATGGGGACCCAGCAGTGCCTGTAACAGGTGGCAAAGCCTTGCTGTGGTGCCACCTAAAGATTTCTGGACAGCCAAAGAGGGTAAGGAAAATCCAGGAGAGGGTACTGAGAAAAATCCCTGAGATTGTGTCCATGACACAAGAAGCAATCTATGTGTGGCTGGAGGAGTGAGAAAGATTTTGGGGGGCAGAAGACCCTGGTCCAAGAGATGTTTCGGAAACAGATCTAATCCACACTGGGCTCCTATGGCTGCAGGCAGGAAAGCTTATCTTTGGATACAAGCAGGTGGCATGTAAATATTACTTGGTAAATCAGATAAACTGCAATCTTGTTATGCCAGCAGATGAGTGGGCCAGAAAGGTTTGAGCATAGCTGTCAATACAGCATCCTGTAAGGATAATGGCTAATCAAATTAGTCACTTGCAGCTCCCCTCCCCACAGCCTCCAAGTTAGGAGGAAAGAATGAAGGAGGAGCATGAGCATCGTCAGATCTAACATCCCCTACACTTGCCATCACTCTTTATGCTTTGGACATAATAACTCACAATGAGTTTTGGACACAGTCCCAAAAATATTTCTAACACTACTACTTCTCCTGGGCACTAGATTTTGCACCACATAAGATGGATAACTTGGAGCTTTTAATAGTATCCATCCTAGGTCTGGCAAGAGACTGTAATGTGAGTTGTTGAGATGTGAGGAATTTTATTCTCAGAAACACCAGTTCATTTTCCCAGCCACTAGTTGAGCTTTAGTTGGACAACTTAAAATACTTGAGATTTCCATCTGAAACACTGTTTAGAAGGCATCCACCAGCACCCAACAAAGCAATATTTTAATGCCAGCTCTGCAGTTCAGCTTTAAAGCTGTTAAAAACAAGTGTGTGCAACCACATGTGTTCAGATATTAATATGGTGTGTGACAGCCTAATGCAAGTTTCCTAAAATAGCAGCCTCATTGTCCTCCAAAATCCTCCATTGTCTGCCTAAGCCAAATCTAATGGCATTATCCTCTTGCAAGCTTAGACTGAATGCAACTCAGCTATGATTGATAGGCCAGCAGTGGCTTTCATGGTATCACCATATTTTTTTCTCAAGGCCCAGGGAACACCTGCAGCCCTTGCACCCTGCTTTAAATTCTGGATACTTCAGCCTATCCCTTTCTCCATTGTGTTGGCTCTGGCAGTGCTGGCTTCCCTTGCAAACATGATGAAAATTTCCATCTGCCATTCCTACATGGGTTTAATTGCACAGTAGTTGTATGTTAAGCCTTACTTGGCTTAACAGGTATCAATTTTTCTCCTTCTTTAGCTGTAAACTGCAGTCCTTTGGGGTCTTGATTCCTTCCTCTTGTTAAGGGGATATCTGCTTGTAAAGTTTCAAACTGTGAGTGCAGAGGATGGAACTGAGTTAAGGTCTTTCATGTTTTGACTACGGACTTCCACTGTTGGACACTGCTTATTTTTCTTATAAACATTAAAAAAAAATTACCTTGGACTGAACTGAAACCATCATAACCAAAGGAATCTGGGAAATTTAGATTCAAAAGAACTTTGATTCTATGTAAACTGAAGCCATTTGCAATTTTTCAGCTCCCAAATCAAAACCCAAAAGTGCGTTCAATGATTTGCATACCCCTTAATACAGACACCAAACCTGTTTATGTCAGCTTGTACATAAAAACTGAAGTCATACAGCCTAGAAAATGCAAAGTGTCACCAAGCCCAGAAGACCTTCTGTTCAGACTTAGGGCATCCTGAGTATATCCTCCAATAAAATAGCTCCGTGATGCAATGCCCATTTCATACACAGACTGATTTTTGAGCACTGAAATAATTTGTGGAAGTGGCTATGAGTTCCCATGAGATCTTGCCCCCATTAATCAGATCTGGCATAACAGTAGTCCACTAGATCAGAAAAACTAACAAGCTATGGTATACAAGACCATAAGAGGAGCTACCCTTCACTTCAGAGCTTCTTCAAGGTCCATGCTAGAGTAAACTTCATTCCTTTGGCATACCAGAATCCAGAATTTTTGTGTTGGTACACAAGACTGGCAAGTCTTGTAATTGATAATCAAGGCTTGTCCTTTACAGCACACTGGAGAGGATAAGGTTGATACTGGGGTGGGGGCATTGGAAAGCTGAAGGATACCCCTGACTTTCACCATGCAACAATAATCAACAAAATTACTCCCATCTAGCTGATTTACATTGCTGCAAATGAAGCATTTCCTAGTAATTCCTTACATATAACTGGCCTAAGAGAACAAGGGCTATGGGGAGGCTGGCTCCCCAGGATACTGAGTTTGCCTATAAGAAGTTGGTTGCCAATGCCACTTCCAGCAGATAGTATCATTACATGTGCATCACTTCTAAGAAGAGGTGTTCACTAGAGAATAGGATGACATCTTTATTTCTGCAGGTATCCTGGTGTGTATCTAGTCTGATAAAATGAGAGCCNCCAGCAGATAGTATCATTACTTGTGCATCACTTCTAAGAAGAGGTGACTAGGGAATAGGATGACATCTTTATTTCTGCAGGTATCCTGGTGTGTATCTAGTCTGATAAAATGAGAGCCACCACTTTCCACTGTTGTGGAAGTCCTTTCAGAGAAGATGAGGAGTCTTTGTCCTAAATTACTATGGAGAACAGAGTTTTTTCCTAGCTTTTTCTTCGCATAAAACTTTTAAACAATTTGGTATGTTTTGCTTACAAAAGAGATGACTAAAGAGACATGATAAGCTTCACTCTTTCCTCAATTAACCATTTTCCCACTGTCCTCCTGGAAACATAATCTGTTTAGTACAACTTGGCATAATCTATTACCAAATGCAAGGTTCATCCTAATGGTTGGACATTTCCTGAAATACGTTCAGCCTATGACAAACCCAGATAGTGATTCATCCCTATTAATTCATCAAGTTTTTCACATAAAAGTGTCTTTCCATGCGCCATTGGTGAGTTCCAGCTCTCTAGTCCTGTACACATTTCTCTGCCACTTAGTTCTAAGATGGTGCCCAAGTTATTTACAGACACTTGACCACAGCTCATATGTTGGCTTAGTATGCATTTTCCCACCTATCAGTGGAAATATTAAGATAGTCCCCACACAGAATCCTATTCAAGAAGTTCTTACATGTCACTACTACACTGGTAACACTGACTCTTCATATTCCAATTAGTTTTACCACCTC
The DNA here is from genome assembly GCA_013400935.1 of Turnix velox. Taxonomy (NCBI): domain Eukaryota; kingdom Metazoa; phylum Chordata; class Aves; order Charadriiformes; family Turnicidae; genus Turnix; species Turnix velox. The sequence continues at coordinate 86,086 of VZTY01023898.1, read as the reverse complement.
TTTTTAACTATTTCATCTAAGCTCTCACCATAAGCAACAGAGTATCTTGTGTATCATTTCCTCATGAGTCAAGAACTGTGGTAGTCAACACTTCTTTTCACTCTGGAATAGTGAAAATTATGCTGTAACGACAGACTTTGCTTCTAACAAAACCACACTGGCTGTTACTTGTCTCTGGTTGTTTACAGGAACATATTTGTTCCAGAATTTTTTAAGAAGTTAGGCTTAAGGTGATCTGCAGTGGAATTATTCACTTCTTCCTTTTCACTCTTTTGCTGAATCATTACATCTACTTCTGTCCAGCTTTTTAGAATCTCAGAAGATCCTCAATAATTTTTTTTTTTAATTTTAAACTTGGAGATTACCTCACACAACATTCCAAGCATTTCACTCCTTCCATTCTTTCCTTAGTATTCCTACTTTTCCCAATATAAAAGAAAATGCTCATTGCTCTTTATATTCCTTATTTCATCTCCTTTTGCATCTTGATCTCTCTGACTTTCTATTTTTACTTATTGTGATATCCACAGCTTCACCTTCAATAATTTTGCCATGGTTATGCACTTTCTGATTTTCTCTTGCTTGAAATTAACAAGAGCATGTAATTTACAAAATGCCATGTCTTTTCCAGTTTCAAACTCTCATTCCATGGTGTTCCATTACTAAAATATCTTCCACCTTTAAATTCTCAGCTCATCCTTTGCCTCCAGACAAAATCAAAGAAAATTTCCACTTGCTCTTTCTGCCACCCTTTTTACCATGAAGACTGCTGCAACATGCAAGAGACTGCTGAACAGCTACAGCCTCAAGTGTTGCCATTCCCTCAGATTTCAGACAATTCAAATTCCCTCTGTCACCAAGTGCTGAACTTGGAACAGTCCTGCTTGATGCTCACATGAAGCTTTCATCCACCCATATTCTCAAGAGTTGGATCCACACTGTCCTGATTGCTGAGCACATCATTGTTTCTCCATTACAGCTTGAATGCTGGAGGCAGTGTATGCACCCCTGGCACACATCCACTTCTTCCAAATCATCTTGAGCAATAATTCTATTTTAATATCCTGACTATGAGATACCTGAGCCAGCACATGACTCCACCACACTAGCATGAAGGCATCTAAGACATGCAAATAATTGACTCAACAACTTTCCTACTACATTTTAGAGATCCAAAAAATTAGAAGTAGGAATGGGAGAGCATGGGATTATGAATAATAAATTAGTAAATCTTTATCTTGGTTTCCACTGGTTTACATGCAGCCTTCTTAGAGGATTTCTCAACTCCCTCTATACTCATGGAATTATAGAACCATTGTTGGAAAGGAACTGAACAACATCTAATTCCAACAACCCTGCCATGGGCAGGGACACCTCCTATTAGATCAGGTAGCTCAAAGTCCCATCCACCCAGGCCTTGAACTATTACAGGGATGGGGCATCCTTAGCTCCTCTGAACAGCCTGTTCTAGTCTCTCACCACCCTTATAGTATAGAATTTCTTCATAATATCTAACTTAAATCACCGCTATTTCAGTTTAAAATTACTACCCTTCATCCTATTTCTACACTCCATCTTTCCTGTAGACCCATTAAGTACTCCCACCCTTGCCTTTGTGTGAGGGTTTTCACCCTATTTAAGTGTGAGCTCCTACTCCACCTCCATAAGCATTTCTAACACCATCACCCTATCCTTTTCTGGACATTTTCCTCTCAAGCATCCACATTATTATTTGTGCTGGTTTGGACCACTTCTGGCAGTAGCAGTGCTCAAAGCTATAGAATCATAGAATAGTTTGGGTTGGAAGGGACCTCAAAGATCATCTAGTTCCAACTCCCCTGCCATAGACAGGGACACCTCCCACTAGATCAAGCTGTTCACTGCCTTGTCCAGCCTGGCCTTAAAGACCTCCAGAGAGGGGCATCCAGAACCTCTCTAGGCAACCTGTTCCAGGGTTTCCATACCCTCACTGTATGGACTGCCTGGACCTTTACTCCTTGACCATACCCTTGACCATAAACTTGGTTATTTTGCCAATAACATGGTGCATGGGACTTACTTCTATTCTTCACTGATGAAAACTATTGTGTATTGTTTAATTCTCCTGAAGACTGGGTTCTAAGATTGGCCTCTATGCCACTTTCCCTCCTAATATGACCCTCATGCTTTGGTTGTGCAGCACACCTCATTGTTGTTTAAAAATCTTCTTTCCCTCAAAGACATAATTCCTACCCTTTCTCCACTGTTAGTGATGAGGGGAATTTTTCTACTTTCCTTGGCAGCTTTTTTGTTGGTTTAGTTTATTTGTTTGCTTGTGTTTGGGGTTTTTTTCTGTCTTCAGCATTCCCCACTATTTGTCTCATGTTTCAACCCAGCCAACCCAAGCTGAAGCTCCACAGATCCCTTCCTAAAGGGATGCCACTAAGAGACATGTTTTCCTCTCCTGTTTCATAGTACCAAGAAGAAAAGGCCACAACCTTTTAAATTTGGTTCAGATCCTGGACTAAAGCACTCAATATCAATGCTAATGGAAGCCTAATGAGAATTGATAAGCTAATGAGAACAGCCCTTTTAGCTGCAAGTAAAGAACAATGCAGTAGAGAATGCCCAGAAAGAGCAGAATTACATCACTGTTTTTTTTATGATCACTGTGGGGTATTTTGTGAAGAATGTGCTTCCTACTACTGCAGGAAGCTGGGAGAGCAGAAATAATAAGATGCTCACCTTGTTAGCCAAGGATTAGGCCCAAGCAGTATATATTTAATTAGACTTTAAAGAGCTTATTTCATTGTTAGGAGATGCAGTTCTTCCCTGTTGCTGCTGCATCTGTACAATTATTTCAGTAAGTGTTCTGCTTATCAAGAGAAATAAGAGTGTTTTCAGACACTGTGAGCTCTCCATTTTTGTTTGCATTTAGATTAAGAAGAAGAAAGTTATCCCAAAGCTTTTGTAGAGGTCATCTAATCTGTTTGGTTGAGAAGATCTGTCCTCCCACTGACTCACCTTCGTCACTATAAAGGAATACCTCTTCCTGATGACAAGCTCTCTTTGCAGTGTTACCTCACCCTTGATCGTTCTAGGAGCAACATCTTCTATTACAAAAATTTAGGAACTGCATCAGAAATTAGAGTGCTGTTCACATAGACGGCATTTTTGGACTATCACAAGACCCAGGACATTCACAATGAGCATCAGAGAAGACGATGTGGAAAAGTTTCTTGATAGCAACCCTGCTTTTGCCAAGCAGTATTTTGAGAAGAAGCTAAAAACAGATTCCTGCACTATCAATGAGAGTGAAATCCTTTTTGAGTTGATCCAGGACATGCAAGAGAGCATCAACATGGAGAAAGTTGTTTTCAAGACATTGAGAACCATCAGGACCCTTATTCATGCTGACCGCTGTAGTCTTTTCATGTACAGGCAGAGAAATGGCACACCTGAACTAGCAACAAGGCTTTTCAACATCCAAGAGGGAAGCACCCTGGAGGAATGCCTGGTGTCTCCAGACTGTGAGATTGTCTATCCATTAGACATAGGCATTGTGGGCCACGTTGCACAGACCAAGAAAACCATGAACATCAAGGATGTCCGTGAGGTAGGTTTGCCATTTATTCATTCAATCTGTAGAAGAAAGGCTCACAGGCTTACTATTCTAAAGGAATCAAGAAGTAGTAGTGCAACTTGGTCAGATTTTGTGTAGTGTAATACCTGTGTAGTGGAGAAACAAAATAACCAGTAAGAAGTCTATATATCCTTTCCAATTTCATTTATGGAAGGTGAAGCTAAGCACATTAGTTACGCTAGGTGTTAATGCCTGAAGCATGTGCACCATCACATCTCACCTGTCAAAATGATAAAAAAGAAAAATCACATACAGAGAAGAATGAGGCACAGTCCGATTTGCACTGAACCGTATGGAATTTCCTATGCACATTTATATTCCATGGGTAATTGATTAAGAAAGAAATCCTTTACAGCAAGTCCAGAAGGGGCTTTCCAACATTTAGAAAAGTTTTCTGCTTGATGGATCTTAAGCCAAGGGCTTTTGAAGCATTTTTATGAACCAGGAGGAGCAGATCTCAGAGCAGTTGAGTCAACTGCAGTTGTATACAAATCATCTTCACCAGGAATAGCAAGAGACAAACTTTGACCAAAAAACCTTTTTCAGCAAATGCTGTGCACTGCAATACCAGGAGGCATCCAGGGAATTCTAATGTTTTATATTTATGCCTTCAAGACAATATTTACTCCTCATGCTCCAGTGTTGAATCATGTGAACCTGGATGGCAGCAATAACAATCCTCTTGTTCTAATCATAGGCATAAAACTAAAATCCATGTGACCCAAATATGGCATTCAGGATTACTCCATCTATTGTTCACTAATTATAGAGAGACCATATGTGTATCCATCTATGTGTTGCTCCAACAGCAAAACCTTCCTTGCCCTCCACAGATGATGCTGAGACATCAATTTGGTTTTGCAACCCCTTATTTTTTTCAGGAGGTAGGCCTGGGAGCAGTGGGAAGCATCAGAATCTGTCTCTTTAAAAGTTCTCTGGCTTTGGGTATTTGTCCAAGAATGACTAAGTTTTTCAGTGCTGTGAGCCAAGTACTGCATTCCAGATGCAGTACTTTCAGGCAAGGCCAAAATGTGATTCCTTTGAAAGAGACATTGAGACTACCAATTGTTATCTCTGATCATATTCAAACATGATCTGAGAAAATCAGCAGTGGGGGAGATGTGGAGAGAAGAGTCAATAGGGACTGGTTATTCTTCTTAGTGCAGCCTTCTGAATATCATAGATATATAGAGTAGTTTGGGCTGGAAGGGACCTAAAATATCATTTAGTTCTAACCCCCCCTGCCATAGGCAGGGACACCTCCCACTAGATCAGGCTGCTCAGTGCCTTGTCCAGCCTGGACTTAAACACCTCCAGAGAGGGGACATCCACAACCTCTTTGGGCAACTTGTGCCAATGTTTCACTACCCTCACAAAATATGATCAAAGCTACCACAAAACAGACATATTGATGATGAAGCTTGTCCAGAGGAAGGTAACCAATGTGGTGGGAGGTCTAGTGAACAGGTCTAATGAGGTGTGGCTAAGGGAAATGGGGTTGTTTAGCCTGGAGAAAAGGAAGCTGAATAGAGACCTGAAAGCAGGTAGGTGTCTCTTTTCCCAAGTAGCAGGCAATAGGGCAAGAGGAAAAGGCCTCAAGTTGAGTCAGGGGAGGCTTATACTGGATCTTAAGAAAAAATTTTTTAGACTGAAAGGGTTATTAAACATTGTAACAAGTTGTCCAGGAGAGCGGTTGTGGCACCATCTCTGGAAGTATTTAAGGAATGTGTAGACAGAAAGCTTAGAGAGATGATTTAGGGGTAATTTTTGTCAAAGCTAGCTTGTTGGTTTGACTAGATGATCTGAAAGGTCCCTTCCATCCAAAGTGATTCTATGAATCTAACTAGAAGGACTTGTAGCTGTCTAGTTATTCAGCTGAGCAGGGAAAAGACCTTGAGTGAGCAATACCACCTCTGCAGGGGATGATGGTGTCAGTAAGACCCTGTGCAGGTGAGTGGATTTGCCATCAGTCTTCCCCACTCTGCTTTGATTTCTTTTGGAGTGGAGGGACAGTAATATTTCAAAAGGAGCAGCTGGTCAAGTTTACTTTGTGCTGCTCCTACAGCATGATGCAGTACTCCCAGTGATTAGAATGATGATTCCATCATGGGCAGCTCTCTGGACAGTCCAGCCATAGTGGTGCTACTTGCACATTCCAACTACTGCCAAAATGCTCCTGGAGCAGAGAGGGTAAGGTCATTCTCAGGGGCAGAAGATAAGAGTCAGGAACCACACACCACTGATGGCAGCTGCACCCTCCGCTAAGATACCTTCCCTATCAACCACTGTCTCATGCAAATAGGCAGAGCAAAGGAATGCTTGGGAGAAAGTTTTTGAGAGCAACAAGTCATAAATGGCTTCATGGAGGCTATGAGCTGACAGCACCTTCTGGTCCCAGGCAAAAAGAGAAATAAAATTAGGACAAGTTAACTTTACAGTAACTGTACTTGGCAGCACTGGCCCATCCACAGTGGATTCACCATGTTAGTGAGAAGTAGGAGGAACTTTGAAGGCTATCAATGATATGAGAATGACCAGTGGACAGTCTTCTTGTTCTGATAGTGTGACATGTAAAAACTTATGATTTGCAAGGTCCTTGCAAAAGAAAAAAAAAAAAGGCAAAAAAATTTAAAAAAAGCAAACATAATGCAGTAAGAATCTACAACCAGCTCTCTTGACATACTACATTATTACCTATTCTAATTTTCTACTAATTCTTTTCTCTTCCTCAATTGTTTTTTAGGCAAAAGTTTCTTTAGACAGCTTACTTTGAGATGATTTCTGTTTAAGAATGCAGACAATGTGGAAAATGCTGAATTTGTAAATTCTCTATTGAACAGTGTGCCCAGTTCAGTCCATTTGTTGATGAGCTCACCGACTACACCACAAGGAACATACTTGCAACACCCATCTTGAATGGCAAAGATCTAGTTGCTGTCATTTTGGCTATCAATAAGCAGAATGGGCCACATTTCACCAGCTCTGATGAAACAGTAAGTGGTCAGTAGCTCAGTTTCTATCAAAGAATTGTTGCTTCTACCATGTAACACAGACTTCTGCATTAGAGATGTCTGCTTCAGTGAGACTCCGCAGTTGAAAATTTCCCTAGAGGGGGACTCATGCTCTAACAGAAGAGGCTTATTATGAAGATGCTTATCTCAGTAATCTTTCAGGGAACTTAGAGTGGGATAAGTCTCATCTGACACCAGTGCAAAACAAAGAATTTATCCAGGGGTGTTATGAAATAGGGTATACAGAAGGCTGCTGCTGCACTCATCTTAATTCCATTGTATGTCTTTTCAGCTTTTTCTGAAGTATCTGAATTTCGCCTCCTTGAACCTGAAAATTTATCACTTGAGTTACCTTCACAATTGTGAGACTCGAAGAGGCCAGGTAAGGGTGAAAATGCAGACTGGGCTGTATCTCAAAATTAAATGCATGCATTTTTTTGATCTCAATATTTTAACTTATCTCCTTCAGGGATTTGTATCTAATGAGTGGGAAGAAAAAAAGATGCCCCCATCTGCTTCCAGATGTAGCTGTTTTCACAGAGTCCTGTTGCTATCTGCAAAACTGCCTCAGTAGGAGAGAGGTCCACAGGATTTGTTGAACTCAGGCTATGAAACACTCTTGGAGCTTTTAACTAATTCAGCCAGAAGCACCAAGAAATTTTTAAAAATAATTAAGAAATTGGTATCTTTTCATAATCTGCTTATTTTTAAATGCTATTGATTTTCTTCTTAGTGCTAGTAAAATGATTCTCATGCACCTGTTGCATTGACTCCAACAATATAAATTAAGGGCTTTAGGGCATTTCAAGTAGAAACAATTCAGCCTCTGTTCTTTTGTGGGACTTATTTTATTAAGTGACTTTCAGATTTATTTTGTTGGATGTGAAATCATTCAATCCCTTTCTGCAGCAGATGACTAGTTGCCATTGAAGAGGACATGCTATTCTATCTCCATTTGATGGCAGCTATGCTCTTTGTCTCCATTGTGGGTTTCCCTAGGAGATAAATGTCTGTTTCAGCAAAATGCTTGCAGAATTAAAGTTTATTTTAGAAGCTTTGGGACAGAACTTAGTAATTCATTGTCTCATGTGCTTCTGGTAATATAGCCATCTAACAATGCTGAGTAATTCAACCGAAGTAGAACTAGTGAAGTTGTATTCATCAGCAGTAGGACTGGGAGAACTAAGGAAGGAGCTAGAAGATGAGATGAAGGCCCAAGAGGTGGAAGGCCAAATATCTCCTGCAGAGTTGTGTGGTTGAGGCTGCATCCAGGAGTTCTGTTTTCATATATTGCTGCTGCATCAGCAGATCCCACAGAAAGGGAGGAAAGTGAGAACAAGATGCAAGGGACACTGCTAGTTCTACCAATAGTGCAACTATCAAACCTTTAGGCATCTAGACCTAATGGTCTGAGAGTTAAAAATGTTTATAGTGTTAGAAGTGAGCAAATGACATTCTCAAAAATGGTTCTCAAAAACTATTGAAATTGAAAATCCCAATTGCAATTCCTGTAGGGTACTGCAAATGAAATGGCTTGCACAAACACACTTCAGTCTACTTGTGCTCAGATACTGAATGGAGGCTAACCAGAACACCATATAGCTCATTTTGCCCAACTTCTTCAAATTATTCTAGGAATTGATGATTGTCTGAGATTTTCTTTCAGCCTTCCTCAGTGGGCTTATGGCTCTCAGCATTACTGTAAAATGCCAAAGAGAAACCATTGCTCATTTTCTTCTATGATGACACCATTGTCCTATCTGAGACATGCTCAGAGGCCAGTGACATTGAACACCTTAGAGTTCATAGGAGTGTCAGAGTTGTCCCAGGTTTTAGTATAGAAACACAGACCAAAGAAGCTCAGAACTGTCAAAAACACCTGCTCATGCCCAGTTAAGAGGGTAAGCACACTTTCCTTATTCTGGCCATGCACTTCTTGTGCAAAGGGCCAGTTCAGGTTAGCTTTAGGTGGCAGCACTGAGTGTTCCTCATCTCTCCTGTGCTCAGAACAAAAGCACACACAGAATTACAGTCATATAGACATTGACTAAGCTACTCAACTGCTGAGATGGCTTCCTTACTATTTCAAAGAAAGTTAAGTTTTCCATTAGGCCCACAAAGACTGTCCTTGTACCACCAGAAATATTTACCTAATTCACTGAATACTCTTGGTTTTGGTTGGTTGGTTTTTTGTTTTTTTTTTACAAATGAATCAACCTAATAACAACAGTTTTATTGAGGGTACATTCAAGGTACATCTACAGAGCATGTGATGGGGAGTAGGATCATAAGCTGATATGCACAGAAAACAGCTGTACAAAGGCTTTGAGGGAAGTGTTAATTTGGATATTTCCCACTCCGGCCTCCACAATTTGCAATGCATTTGACATTAACTAGTTTTGGAGGCAAGATTTTAATTCTAAGTATCTGTCACTATTACTGTTTTGTGCTGTATCTGTAAGACTGGACTTTTACATGGTACTCCCTGATGATTCTGACTCTTCCTCAGAGTGCATCATTCCCTAGAGATACCCAGTGTGAGTAAGTAATGCTTTTCCTTTAACATTTTACAGTATAGGTTGCCATTGCACTTTTCAGGAACTGTAATATAAAAACTTAATTGTCTCCTTGTTGCTCTTAACATATTTGGGAAGCTCAGCTCTCAAGGAGAGGCTGTGTTCACATTTGGGTTTTATCCTGCAGGTGCTGTTATGGTCAGCTAATAAGGTTTTTGAGGAACTGACAGACATTGAGAGGCAGTTCCACAAGGCTTTTTACACAGTGAGAGCATACCTGAACTGTGACCGGTATTCAGTAGGTCTTCTGGACATGACAAAGCAGAAGGTGAGTGTTCACATGGGTGATGTCTTGCTGTATTTCTGCCATCCACTGAGGGGTGATGCAGGGAGATAAGTTTTAATGAAGCAGCTGAAGTGCCAGGTAGCTTTGATTCATTATTCCTGCTTTGTCTGGCATTTTTTATTCTGCTGTGCAAATGAAGAGCCTGGAATAAAGAAAAGAGAGGGAAAGAGAAGAGCTTATCACTGGAATGGGGTTGTCAAAGGAAATAGGCTGGGGAGAAAAAAGAAAGATGATTGTATCTGACTATGGGAATCCTTGTTGAAACTTGCAACATATGCACATCTCTACATTATTTAGTACATTATATAGTATATCTATATAATATCTCAAAAGTATACAGAGATACCTTTGGAAGGCCTCAGCAACAAAGCAGCTTCAACAAAGCATCCATGTACACATTTTACAGAGTTTTAGGTGGAATTTGGCTTCATGAAAATAAGCTGACAGGAGATAAATTATTACTGCAACTAGGACCTTATCTGATTGTTTTCACTTGTGGCAAGCTTTATGTAGTAGTTAAACAGTATCCTTGTCAAAAGAGCCCTATTTTATTCCATGGTCAGGCTGACCGAGACTGCACTTTGATCTCCACCATGGTGCCACAGCCTTTGTAGTATGTGAAAAGGGGTTTTGAAAGATGATTAGTGTGCAAAAGACATTTTAATCAGCATGTAATGTAACCTGAAGAAAAAAATAATAATTTTTGCTTTAACAATCTAGCAAGTTCAGCCTTATGGACATATAAAGAATATAGACATCGTGACCACAGCCTGTCCTGTTCACTGAATGAAGCAGCATCCCGTGCATAGGCAGTATATGACCATACACAGGCATATAATGCAACTGAAAGCTCCTGATCTACATACAACATTCTCCAGAACAGTGTTAAATTAGTCTTATTTCAATCTTTGATTACATAGTACCAAAACCAGCGCGGCTGAGCAGTGCTTGCTATGAGGCTCAAGGCAGAATTCACTGTTTTACTCTAAGAATTCTTCTTTAATTTTAAATCTAGGAATTCTTTGACCTGTGGCCAGTTCTGCTTGGAGAAGTTCCTCCCTACTCAGGGCCTCGCACCCCAGATGGCAGGGTATGTGACAACTATTAAACTTAGTCCTGTCTGGTTGTATTGTCTCGCCACTAATATTAATATCAGTCTTCTTTTTGTTTGTAGGAAATAGTCTTTTACAAGGTCATTGATTATATATTACATGGAAAAGAAGACATTAAGGTCATCCCGTAAGTGTCCACTTCCTGCATATTGGTACTTACAGAGAGTGTAGCTGAAAGCAAGGTTCTCTGTGATTTAAAGACATTCATGAGGAGATAAGTAAAGGACTGACAAAAGACTAAGAGAGACAGAGTATAAGTTAGTGCATTGAATCGTATTTCTACAGCACAGAGGCTTTCTCCTAGACATTGTGATCCTGTCTTGCAAATCAGGCTTGAAAAGTCACTGCAATCAGTGATGCTTTTTAGATACAGAAGTGCCTTGACTGCAGTTCTGCTACTCTTGATGGATAAGGCACCACTCCTCTTTGCTGTCTTCACTGTCTCAGTGGGTGAGCCCATACAGATTTTCCCTATGTAGAGGCTGCCCCAGTCCCAACCCTCACCCCTCTGCTACCATCCAGATCTCTTGTGGTCCTTACTACTCCCCTGCCTGTCTCACAGTTTTCTTGCTTCTCCCTTACCCTCCAGTCACTGAGCCCATCTCAAGGCTACTTCTGGCCTTTCCTCCTCTCTTAACACCACACTGAGACCCACTTTTTTTGAAAACCACCTGCTGTTCTTGACATTGAATTTTTCAGACAAGCCTTGAGCATCTTGGACAAACCTGATGTAACAGGAGTTTCACCCAGTTCTAGTCATACAGCTTGGCATTGCTTGAAGTTGCTGCAAGAGAGACCCTCATTGCTTGGGTACAACAACATTCAAGTCTTTCAGGCTGGCAGATTTTCTTGGCCAGGAGGAGCTTTTATTTTTCTTTGTGCTCAGAGTCTGAAACATGGGCCCCATTCCCAGAAATTACTTAAGTCTCTGCAGACTCATAGTTATGAGTTATTCTAAATTAAATCCTTCAAGTAAAAGTATTCACTTCTGAAAAATATAGTTACTTACACTTGTAAATAACAAGACTGTTTAGTATATGAGATTGAAACTATAAATGTGTATTGTGAAGCCAGCTGGATAGTTTTCAGTTCTATGATCATTATTCCTTCAACACATATCCTTCATTTCCCTTACATGTTTTTCTCTCATACAGAAATCCTACTCCGGACCATTGGGCACTAGTTACTGGACTGCCAACCTATGTGGCTGAAAGTGGCTTTGTAAGTACTTACCTTAGGCTTCATCAAGGCTTTCTGTCATAATAATTTCACAATAATGCTGCTGTTTCATCAGTGTTTTATCATATAAACTTCTCATTGTGTGTGTTGTAAAACTTTTTATTTTCTGTGATCCCCCAGATCTGCAACATTATGAATGCTGCTGCAGATGAGATGTTTAAATTTCAGGTACCGTAAAAACTTCCAGCTCTAGCTTAGTTTGCAGAAATGTTGTTGGGACTTGATATTAGCATATAAGTATTTCTTTAGCCTGTAGTCTTGCAGTAAAACAGGAGTGCTGGTGTATGCAGAAAACACATTAAGTACATGATGTCTTTCTCCTTGCTATTGCTTCAAGGAAGGTCCTCTAGATGAATCAGGATGGACTATCAAAAATGTTCTGTCCATGCCAATAGTCAACAAAAGGGAAGAAATTGTCGGCGTTGTCACATTTTATAACAGAAAAGATGGGAAACCATTTGATGAACAGGATGAGACCCTCATGGAGGTACAGTTCCTTGCTGTGTCTGGAAAGTAGTTCATGGGATTGGGACAATTGTTCCACAATTGTTCACTGTACACCTGCAAAACATTCATCAATATTTTGCAGCTAAGTATATTTATTTTTGGCTTACAAAGGTGCTACACAGCAGCTTTAAAGTTTTGAAAAGAATAACATGAACTACTGGGGCTTTTCGGCTCTGGAAACCATGTTTTGTTCACATTGATTTATTTTGATGTTTTTGGCTTAGATGGTTAGCCATAAGCAAATAGAGTGTACTAAAATAACCATTCTGGCCTGTGTCATATAGAAGAAAGCTGGCTACACTGGTAGTAGAACTTGCTCAAGAAATTATGTGGAAATCACCTTTTTGGTTAAGATATAAAAGGTGTCAGGCTATTGAATCTACCAACAGGGGATGTAAGATTCACTGATTAGAAATCTCTGTAGGCTAGTTTCAGTTCGATACAGGCATTCAGCTCTTGACATCTATCATCAGTCAGAACGTTTGCCAAAGAAGAGTCTTCTTATCAAAAGAAAAGACTATGGGCAGGTGGAGGGGAATCAATTTGAGTTGCCCACTGGACAGCACACAAGTTGAGAGTAAACACAGGGTGTGAGTAGAGGTATGTGAAAGGTATTGAGACCACCTTGATCTCCTTTGATGTGAGGATTCATGACCAATGTGACACCAGCCTTTCTGCAGGCATGGAGACACTTGTCACAACACAGAAAAAGCATATGCTGAACAAGACAGAGAGTTATTGGACCTCCACAAAAGAGGCCTAGGATGATGTAACAGCTCATGAGATGCTCTGCTGAGGAGCAATTACTGATTTGGAGCAAACAAGCTTGTTGCTAGACTTTCGACCAAAGTAGAATTCCTGTCTCTGAAAATATACCATGAAGTGTTCTATTTCTGTATCTTTGAGGAACAATTGTTTTAGTTATTTCACTGTTTCCTTCTTTTCTTCCCAACAAGTCCTTGACACAGTTCTTGGGCTGGTCTGTACTCAACACAGACACCTACGATAAGATGAACAAGCTGGAGAACCGGAAGGACATTGCTCAGGATATGGTGCTCTACCATGTGAAATGTGACAAAGATGAAATCCAGGAAATTCTGGTAATGCCTTACAACAATCCACAGCACATCCACAAATGTACTTTTCTGGCCCATGACTTATGGCACAGAATAGGCCTCCCATACCATGGAATTGCTTCCAGTGTGGAGGCAGCACCCAGGGCTCCAGTTACTGCACAAAAGCAAAACAAGACTTTTTATTCACTTTGTGGTCCCCCTTCCACCTCTGCATAGTGCCACACATTGTCCTTTCTAACCTCCTCAGAAAAAGCCAACCCTGGAAGTGACCTCATGCAGGTGCTACTCAGGGCAGGGTTGTAGGGGTGGAAAAGGAACTGATTCATTCCCCAAAATCCCTTTAGAGGAGAGGATGTGATATTAGAGGACCTAGGTGGGACACTAGCTGTAGAGGGACATTTGCAGCTGGGGGAAACATGAATGAAAATCAGTGACAGGAAGAATATTTTTACCAGAAAGAATGCATTGAAATATCAAGAAAGAGAAATAAGATCCAGGGAAAAAAAAAGTCATTTGCACATCCATGCTAACTGGATTGCCCTAAAGTTGCACAGTACAAAGTCTAGTGGAGCTTGCTTGTCGGTTTAACATGTTCATGCAATTTACAGCCAACACGAGAAAAGCTGGGAAAGGAGCCAAGTGAATGTGAGGAAGAGGAGCTGGCAAGCATCCTGGTAAGAGCAATAAACCACTAGAATAGACAGCCCTAGCAAACAAATACTGCCTGAGTGGGTGCAAGAAATAGTTTCCTGTGTTGCCACACTAGGATACATCAACAGGGTACCTGGTGAAGGGTGAAGGCAAAGCATACCCTACCCTCCTCTTCTGTGAGAGTTGGGGTTATTATCAGATGACAGCCAATGCCTTCCCCCAACTCCCAGGGAGTACCTACTCTCTGATACTTCATCTCAAGGGGTTCAAAGTCCATCTGGAAAATGCATCAGACACATTGACTTGTCCCACATCTCATTCCAAATATGGAAGCTGTAAGAGTTCCCCTTTAAGACCTGTAAAGTTTGGAATCTCTAATCTATATCAATCTAACAAGAAAAGTGCTTAACAGAAAATAAGCAATATTTCTTGCACTTGACCAAGAATATTTTCCTTCTTCCCCTACTGATGGGACTACTACTTCTTTCTATTCATCTGTTATACTCTTAGAGGAAAATTTCCTCTAAGGAATTTATCAGGATCAGACTGATAAATTTTTACTGAGCAAAAATCACTCCAGATGTTTCTAGCAATGGCATAAGTAGCTCCGCAACCAACCATCCCACCTCTTTTACAGAAAGAAGAGCTGCCAGGGCCCACCAAGTTTGAAATCTATGAGTTCAGGTTCTCAGATTTCGACTGCACAGAGCTGGAACTGGTGAAGTGTGGCATTCAGATGTACTACGAGCTTGGGGTGGTGAAAAAGTTCCAGATCCCACAGGAGGTAGGGGCTGGTGACACCTAGGATCTCTCATCTTGGATGACCAGCTATCTCACCTTGTGTCTGGTGTCCCTGTGCATGCCCTGCGCAGATTAGTGAGTGGGAACTCAGAGGTCTGTATTCATGGTGGGAACTCAGAGGTCTGTATTCATGGAGGGCTTATAGGTAAAGGAGTGTGTGTCCTGAGGCCCCTTACTCCACTGAAGACAGGAAATCCCTCACAGCCCAGAATTAAGCTGGCCTGTTGTGCTCTGCCCTGTCTGTTATAGGTGCGAGTTTGATGTCTCGTTTGTGTAGGTAGAGAGGCAACATCATGCATTAAAAGTGCCCACACTTGGTGTGGGTAGTGCCACCCACAGCTGCCGTTTAAAAACACAGTTTCTGCACGTAACAGAATTATAGAATGGTTCCAGTTAGAAGTGACCTTAAAATAATCTAGCTCCTACCTGTTGACACGAGCAGGGACACCTCCCCCGAGAGCAAAGCCCCATCCAGCTCCATACAGCCTGTCCTGGAACATTTGTTCCACCACTTCTTCCACCACTACTCCTCTGGGCAACCTGTTCCAGTGTCTCACTACCCTCACAGTGAAGGATTTCCTCCTGATATCTAGTCTAAATATCCCCTCATTCAGTTTAAAACTGAAACCCCTCATCTCTTCACTTCACTCCCTCCTCATCTCTCCACTCCCTCCCCATCTTTCCTAAAGACTCCCTCCTCACTTTTACTGTAGGCCCCCTTTATTTATTGAAAGGCTGCTGTAAGGTCCCCAGAGTCTTCTCCACCAACCCCTGTTGAAGTGGGTCCAGAGGAAGGCCATGAAGATGATCAAAGGGCTTGAGCAGCTGCCTTATGAAGACAGGCTGAAGGAACTAGGGTTGTTCAGCGTGGTGAAGATAAGGCTCAGGGGGACCTCACAGTAACTTATCAATACCTGAAGGGGCCTACAGAAAGGCAGGGGTAGGACTTTTTAATAAAATATGGGAGGACTAGAAATAATGGATGCAAATTGGAAGGAGGTAGATTCAGGCTAGATATAAGAAAGAAATTCTTGACGTTTAGGGTGGTGAAACACTGGAAGAGGTTGCCCAGAAAGGTTGTGGATGCCCCCTCTCTGGAGGGGTTTAAGGCCAGGCTGGACAAGGCACTGAGCAGCCTGATGTAGCGGGAGGTGTCCCTGCCTATGGCAGGGAGGTTGGAACTAGATGATCTTTAAGGTCCCTTCCAACCCGAACTATTCTGTGATTCTGTGAACCAAGGACCACACATGCACCGATAAGCAAGTTCACCGCCTTTGCAGTAATTCAAGCACCTGTAGGACTTGTGGAACCACGATTTCAGCAGCTCCGCTGCTCTCTAAGAGGCTTCTCAAGACATCATGTGAGATTTATTTCCATCTAGCGGGATCGGAAAGTAACTGCAGGAAGAGTTTTCACCCTGCAGACCCAGGCGGTGTTAACAGGAGGGAAGTGAAGGGCTCTGTCCTTCTTAATTGATTGTCAATGCCAATATCAATTTAAAACACTTGTTCTGAAAACTAATCCTTAGCACAGATATGATTTAAATTGGAAGAGGGGAGATACAGGCTGGATATAAGAAAGAAATTCTTTAGGGTGAGGGAGGTGAGACACTGGAACAGCTTACCCAGAGAGGCCCTCGATCCCCCCTCCGTAGACATGTTTAAGACCAGAATGGATGAGCAACTGAGTCTAGTGGGAGGTGTCTCTGCCTATGGCAGGGGGGTTGGAACGAGATGATCTTTAATGTCCCTTCCAACCTAACCCATTCTATGATTCTTTCCTGATGCCCTGAGAAGTTGCAATATTTAAAAGTTAATACTCATCCATAATTACTCATCCTCTAATGAGAAAACCAGTATAGCTATGTGGAGAAGAAGAAAGCAGAGGGGAAAAAACAGCTTGCAATATTTTGTAATGCTGCAGTATTTTAGGTGATATTAAATACTACCCATCTCTGCATCTATAGAGCCTCTTGAAGAGAGGTGTGAGTATTAGTAAATCACAAGACAAGGGAGGGATAAATCTTTTGAGTGACAGCACAGACAAACACAGAAATTAAGTAAATTCACAAACAGTAGGATGAAGACTCTTTTACTCTAGACATAGCTGTCTTTCATTTCCCCACCAAGCATCACTGGTTTTATTTTTCTTTTAAAAATAAAAACAGAATAAAAACCACCAAAAATCAACAGTGAAAGGTACTGAAAAGTAGAGAGTTGTTTTTTTAGTGCCCTCTTTAGTTCCCCACCAGGCTTTATTCATTTCAGGAGCCACCTCTATAAGGCTGGTCAGAACCTCATCTGTGACCTTTGTATGTGTTCTTTATTGCAAGAGCAGCAGTCAACACTTTCATCACAAAGACTAACACTCTCTTCTCCACTTTGCAGGTTCTGGTAAGGTTTGTGTATTCTGTCAGCAAAGGCTACAGGAAGATAACTTACCACAACTGGCGTCATGGCTTCAATGTTGCACAGACCATGTTCACACTCCTGATGGTGAGGTGACACCACTCCAGTTAATTCTGTGTCACGGTTTACAGGAGATCTTCTGTTGCACTCTGGAGATATGCATGGCTCTCTTTGAATATTGGTGGGGGATAAGAGTTTGTTACTCCTAGCAACAGCCCTTGCATTACACTGAAAACCATGGTCAATACTTCCCAACAAATGGAGTGCTTTAATTCTCACTGGTATAGATGTGTATGGTATTGAATAGCCTCTAGATTAAATCCTTCTGCATGGGAGGAGGGATGAGTTACAAGATTTCCCTTCCTCCAGCATCTTCTGACAGTTAGAGCCAGAGTGAAATTAGCTGGCTGAGATGGAGACAATCTCACCCTTCCCATTTGCAGGTATGACAAGCACAGGTCAAAATCTATTGCTAGTGTGAATGTGGAAAGTGACATTTCTCTCAGAGACTCAGGGCAACAGGCATCCCAACAAGAAATAAATGTGTCAAACTGCTCCTCCACACCAAATTATCACTTGTGGGCATCAGGCACATGAGCAGGAGTCTGAAACATTTAATTTTCAGCTGTTTCCCTGTTTTAATCTAAGAGTACTGTGTATTGCATTTAGCTTCATAAATATTTTCAGTTCTCCTGGGCTGTTTGAATGGGGAGATCCCTCACAGAGAGCCTTTTCTTGTGAGATATACTAACAGACAGCATGTAAATTCTCACCCTCCAGACTGGCAAACTGAAGCGTTACTACACTGACCTCGAAGCCCTCGCAATGGTGACTGCTGCTCTGTGCCATGATATTGATCACAGGGGAACCAATAACCTTTACCAAATGAAGTAAGCACCTTCCTGCCACTTCAAACCACTTTCTGTTGCTCTCACGTGGAGTGAAATCAGGCATCCATCACTCCAAACTCCAGGGCAGCTCTGTTCTATACTCATGGATAATAGCATTTTGCAAATAATCATACTTTTCAGCTTTCCACAGGTTTATGCTGTGGCCAGTGGGGAAATTGTAGTTCACTGGTGCTCTGAGGGGTTTCTTTATCTCCTTTGGTTAAAGCAAAACTGTATGTTACCATTGCAGGGTCAAACAAGTGCAGGGCACATATCTGGTAGCTTGAGTATCATTAGGAGATTTAGGATGCTACCAAGAGCATCCTGAACATAAGAAGCACACTTTTTGGTGAAGATATCTGTGAAAAAAGCTTCATGCGTGGCACTGCCCTTACCTTCTGCAGAAACAAAGCACCTACAAGTAAGAGGGTGCTGCTCTCAGAAAAACAGTTGCATGAATTCACAGACTAGTCACTACCTAGTGTCAGATCATAGCTCTTCCACAGTGCTTGCTGTCTGTCTCACTGTTTTCTAGAGCTTTGGAAATATCTAAGTGTAACTGGCAGGTGTTTTGGTTGCAAGAGGTCTTGCTTTTCAGCTAGGAAACTCTGCAAGTACTGCTGGTTTTACAGTTCCTATTACTAGATATCAACACATAGTTATTTGGAAATTTGGGAATTAAACATGCTTACTGTGCTAAGTTATAACAGCCCAGTCCTGAGCAACATTTGTAGATGAAGACTGTTTTATACAATAATCAAATAGTTATAAGCTAGTTTTACTAGACTGGAATCATTAAGTATTTAAAAAGATCACTCTTAAGCCTTTTTAAATTAGTTGAATTTTTGTGTGTGACAAAAGTATAATACCAAATGGGACACTTCTTTCCAAATGCTGCACTAACATCTTAATATTTTCTTTCATGCAACCAGATCTCAAAATCCTTTAGCTAAGCTTCATGGATCCTCAATTTTAGAGAGACATCACTTGGAATTTGGAAAATTCCTGCTCTCTGAAGAGGTAGGTAATGAGCTATAATGTAAGAATGGGAATGACTTACTTAAAGGAGTCTTGTTGCTTTTCCCACAACAACAGAGCTGTCAGCACAGGACCTTTTTCTGGTTTGGATACCTGAGGAGCAAGCAACAGCTGCTTCATTCCCTAAATACTCAGTGCTCACCCAGGTCCAAAACGCCCCAGCTTCTTAAATGCCTGACTTGGTTTCTTCAGAAAGCATATCATTATCCTCATAGGAATATGTTAAGCTCAGGACTGTCCTTCTGGCCCAACAGGACCAAGACTGACATGGTCCCTCAGCTAACTCTTCATTTAAAGCAAATTTTCAGTGGGACCAGGGGACATGGTTTGGGTATTTCAGGACAGATTTCAGGACACCGTCCCTGTTCAGTGAACAAAAGAGGGGACTAGGAACCAACACACACTGAGTGGGACTCACATCCCTTGTGCCTGAGGCCAGCAACCTAAAATTACTTCAAGGAAAAAATCCACTAAAAAATAACAAAACAAAACAAGACAAAAACAAAGAAACAAACAAAAAAGGGCAGGCACATTTGAGGAAAAAAATGGCAAAAAATTCACTCATTTCCTTTGCTTTTCAGTCACTGAACATATGCCAGAACCTCAACCGCAGACAGCATGAGCACATGATACACCTGATGGAAATTGCCATTATAGCAACAGACCTGGCACTCTACTTCAAGTAAGTAATGTCCACTGTGTGTGAAGGGCAGAAAACAGACAGTACTTTAAAAAAGCGAAATGTGATGCTCTGCTCAGAGACCCTTCCCTCAGTGCAGCAATTCTCTCCACAGACATTGCCTTTGGGAGGCTGCCTTTAATACAGCCTTGAATGCTGACAACACGTACGGTGGGGAAAACTCAGATTGTTCAAGAGAATTTTGAACTTGATCATTGGATCACATTCATGACTTTTTTAACTCTCTGTTTCCAATAAGGCACTGCTATATTATCTCCTAAAAGAAAGAGCTATATGATGTGTGAAGATTTTTTTTGGTGTTGATTTTTATCTAGCATTTCAGCACTAAAAATACTTATAAATGGTGAATGGCCTGGCTAGGGCTACATTAGCTTCTCTGTCAGAGCAGTACAGCTCAAACAACAAGCAGACCACTGATTCTGAATATCCAGTTCGCTATCCATTCCATAACAAAATGCCAAAATGACAAATATTTTGCAGCAGCTTGCACTGATTTCCTGAGACATCATGCTGGAATTCAACAGCATATTAATTAGCATGCTAATATGATCCTAATTAGCAGGAAGCTTTTGATATGTGCATTCTAAATACAGTGCCAAGACTAGAACCTGCTTCTGTGTTTTGCACTGAAGAATGACTGTGCAAGACATTCAGAACCCACCTGGATGTGTTCCTGTTCAGCCTACTCTAGGTGAACCTTCTTAAGCAGGGGGATTGGACTAGATGATCTCTGAAGATCCCTTCCAATCTCTCCATGCTGTGATTCTGCATAATATAAACAGTCCACAAATGAGGAATATGAGGGATGGTCCAATACCCAGTCCTCCTTCTGTGGAGATATGGTGGGTATATAGGAACAGATGGCATCATTTCCTAAGCAGGTGGGAACAAGACAGTCTTTGGTCTCCTTAGCCCATGATGTGGGAGCTAAGGTTTGGTTGAGATTAGACCCAGGCAAATTAACACAGAACATGAATGCAAGTTGCCTTGTCACACATACGTCTTCTCTTCTAGCATTAAAACAGGAGATTTTTTCAGATTTCACACCACTCAGAACATGGATTTGTTGTGTATAAACTCATTCCCAAAAACACTGTATGTATTTAAATCTATAAATAAGGTTAACAAGGTTAGACTAAGTATATGAAGCCAGGTAGCTTTACAGGTACTCCATCCAACTTCAGGTTTCTGTAGCTTGATTACTGTTCAGGGGAGAAGCCCTTTTTCACCGACAACACAAATGGAAGTATTTTTTCAGCTGATACAACTTGTAGTACCTTGTATTTCTGAGTTTTTGTTCAGGCCTCGCCACAATGCTAATTTTTAAGTAGTTACCCCTACTTAAGAGAAGCAGATGATGGTGTTCCTGAGGGCTTCCTTTAGGATCTAAATGCCAGGACAGCAACTACTGGAAAGTCTTCTGGAAGGGCTGCCAATCTCAGGATCAGACATCTGTTTTTAACACTTTCGTTTCCTTGTTTTGGAGCTTTTTGTATTTCTTTTCTTTTTCTTCTCTAAGAAAGAGAACCATGTTTCAAAAGATTGTTGATGAGTCGAAGACCTATGACAGCACGACTGCCTGGACTGAATACCTGTCTCTGGAGACAACAAAAAAAGAGGTTGTCATGTGAGTAATCAGCTCTGGAACGCTAGTGATGTGGTCACCTGGTGAGAACTCATGGAATATGCTTTGTGCTGCATTTTCTGCAAAATCATCAAGATGTGATACATTTCTGTACACTCAAACCTAAGGGGAAACAAATGGAGAAAAAAAGCTTAAAGTGTTTATTGCTAGTTAAGTTAAATGGCTGGTTTTGGAGTGCCATTCAGATCATATATTCCTAAACATGACACAGAATGCCTTCTGGCCATAACCTCTTACCGGAACACCCTGCATGACAACAAGCAGGGACAGGCTGCAATGGCAGAGCTACAGGATTCCAGTCTTGTTCTTCCCACTGATCTGAGTTGCACAGTGCTGTTGTCACTGGCCAGACCCTTTGCAAAAAGCTTTGCATGGAGTACACCCATAGGGTCACTGCAGTCAGTACAGTTACACCTCCATGAGGGTGACAAAGACAATCATAAAATCATATAATAGTTTGGGTTGGAAGGGACCTTATAGATCACCTAGTTCCAAACCCCCTGCCATAGGCAGGGACACCTCCCACTACATCAGGCTGCTCAGTGCCTCATTCGGCCCAGCCTTAAACCCCTCCAGAGAGGGGGCATCCACAACCTCTCTGGGCAACCTCTTCAGTGTTTCACTACCCTCACTGTAAAGAGTTTCCTTCTTATAGCTAGACTGAATCTACCCTCTTCCAATTTACATCCATTATTTCTAGTCCTTCCATCACATATCCTATTAAAAAGTCCTATCCCAGTCTTTCTGTAGGCCCCCTTCAGGTATTGAAAAGCTAAAAGTCAAGGAGTTCAGCCCAGCAATTAGTAAAGCAGCAAACATCATAGTGCCAGAAGCATGCAACTAATTTTCTTTTCTGTTTTCTAGGGCAATGATGATGACTGCCTGTGATTTGTCAGCGATCACAAAGCCTTGGGAAGTCCAGAGTAAGGTCAGATTCTTGATATATCCTTAGATTTATCTAGCTTGTAGTGTAAAGTCATGCAATTTCCTAAACTGCTGTTGTGATTCAACCCCATCTGGAAACTAGGACCAGCCAGCGCTTCAGTCACTCCTCTATGTCCCCAGGAGGGCAGGGAGTAGAGGGAGACAAAGGAGATGAAAAGCCCACCTTATGGATTGAGATAAATACAGTTTAGTAGAAGATAAATGGATAAGTAACAATAATAATAGATATGTTAAATTATATATGAAATAAGGTGATATGACACAAGTTGATCTCATCCCCCCAAAGACCAGCTCTCTAGCTTGTCCTGAGCAGCATTGGCCCCTACCCCCTGGGAACCTCATTTATGTACTGAGCATGATGCCTGTGGGAAGGAATATGCCTTTGTCCTCCTGTCTAAGCTCCCTCTCAGCTTCTATGAGAAGCTGAAAAAGACCTCACAACATAACTATGAACATTACTAATTCAGCGATTATTAAACCAATAAGTGTTATCAACATGATTCATTCTCATTCTAAATCTAAAACTTAGCAGCCACTAGGAAGAAAATTAACTCTGTTCCAACTGGAGCCAGAACAGATGAATCAAAATCTCCTACCAAAACTACCAAATGGATAAACCCATTTTTTAGATTATAGTAATAACCAGGCACAGCTGTGACCAAGAGGCAAATCCTCAAGGGGGACTCAGAAACGTTTCTTAATAGGTGAGCTGTAGAATAATCAGCTCCCGTGCAATATGGTTGTTGGGCTGTCACTGTAGCAGCGCAGTCCCTTTGCCACTGCTGCCCTCCCGAGGAGAAGGGCTGTGACTGGGATAGGACGACAAATGAAGGAAAGCTAGAAGTGAGATTTGCTTCATGACTGAGAACTGTGCACATCGCACTGTGAAGCTAAAATAAATTTTCTTTTTCCCTCCTTGGCAATGTAGGTAGCTCTCCTGGTAGCAGCTGAGTTCTGGGAGCAAGGAGACTTAGAAATAAGCGTCCTTCAGCAACAACCTATTGTAAGTATAATGAGAGAGCCAGAGCATTCAGTTCAGATAACAAGTCTCAGCAGACAATTTCTACAAGCAATGCTGCTTTCATAGAATCATAGAATAGTTTGGCTTGGAAGGGATCATCGAGTTCCAACTCCCCTGCCATAGGGGACACATCCCACTAGATCAGGCTGCTCAGTGCCTTGTCCAGCCTGGCCTTAAACACCTCCAGAGAGGGGGCATCCACAACCTCTCTGGGCAACCTGTTCCACTACCCTCACTGTAAAGAATTTCTTTCTCATGCATAGCCTGAAGCTACTCCCTTCCAATTTACATCCATTATTTCTAGTCCTCCCATGAGTGTTCCTGAAGTAGCCATGCCTGCAGAAATCCATTAATGTGGTTTTTTCTGCTATCATAGCAAATACTTTGCACTGAAAGAGCCAAGAGAGATTCCTTGATCAAACTCCAACTGTGTGGATTTCCTTAAGTAGGCCTTCATATATCCCCCTTACCTACAGAGGTATCCCAAATGATACAGTGAACAGCAAGGCCTTCTAAGACTTTAATTTCATGTTACGTCTTAGAAAATTGAAAATCTTTTCAACACTTCATAACATGAACCTTCTTTCAGGTACCAGGTTGAGGGTGCAAAGGAAAAATTCTCTGTCCTACTCCCTATCTGTTTGCACTGAAAGACTTTGCCTAAGAACTATGTTAAAATGGTAAAAGAAATGGGCTCATAGTAAACAGGCCATAGTAAGAGGGCTGTGGTGTGCAGCTTTTATTGATGGTTTGTCAGAACTTCTAGGCTGACAAAACAAGGGAGTTTTGGGGAAAATACAGAGGTGTGTTCTTTAATGAAGTGTTCTCAGAAATAATGGTGAACCTGTGTCCTCCCACAGCCCATGATGGATCGGAGGAAAGCTGCTGAGCTTCCAAAGCTTCAAGTGGGTTTCATCGACTTTGTGTGCACATTTGTCTATAAGGTAAGCAAAGTGCACCCTCGCACATCCCATCCTTCTCAACAGGGGTTCAAATCCCAGGTAAGTGAGTCCAGGTACTGCAACACCACCATGGGGAGAGGGACAGATGGAAGTGACAGTGGCTTCCCCACTCTGGGACATTGCAGGCTGGCTCCTCTTTAGGCTGTTCATGATTTCCCTGTGAGCACGAGCCTGGGAGGTGAAATGTCAGGGTCCATTCTGGGGTTATGACAGACAAGCAATCTTTCTGGGCTGCACTGTGCTGACAGGTGTGTTTTGGTTAGGAATTTTCTCGTTTCCATGAGGAAATACAGCCCATGCTTGATGGGCTGCTGAACAACAGAAATGAGTGGAAGACCCGTGCTGATGAGTATGATGCAAAGATGAAAGCTCTGGAGGAAGAAAAGAAAAAAGAAGAAGAGAAGATGGCAGCAAAGAAAGGTGAGAAAAAATATTTAACTTTTCATTCCTAACTCAAAAACATATAATACTCTTACAGATGTGTGGCAGGCTTTGCTGACATGACAAAGAGTTAGATGCCCAGAGCAAGGTTCCTCTGGCAAGGTTGAAGGCCCTTGGCTTCAAACCTCATACAATGACAGGCTGTTAAGAAAGGCCTACTGCTTAAATGCCCAGGAGGTAGCTCTTGAGAAACTAGTGAAACTACTTACAGCACAACCACCCATGCAGCTGAGGACAAGAGAAAGTCCTTTATAGTACAGGTATGTCCCTGGAAAAGAACAAGGAGACATGCTTTTGTACACAGGGGTTGTGGCCAATATGGTGACCCACAGGACAGAGTTAAGAAAAGCTAATGTATTCCCAGTGAAAACACCTGAGGAATTACAGTTAATCCCATTTCTTTCTCAGATTTTCTACTACATAGAACCAAGAATCAATAGTAGCACCTGGTAGCAATTTATTTAGGTCAAATCCATTTTTCTTCTTCTGTGGGCTCAGACTTGGTAGCACCGAAATCCATCAGCTGCAGTGGGTGCTAAGTGAAAACTTATTTCATAACTTGAGGATATGTTTGACACTTGGAAAAGTGGAAGCAGATGGCTCTCCTGGCCTCTCCCAGGTGACTGAGTCCATCAGAACTTGCTGAGTCCATCAGAACTCCACATAGTCTATGTCCACATTACTCTTTTGCTTCAAATTGAACCCAAATACAAACAATCCATGGAGTGGATATTCCTCAAATGACACAGTTTAGAAATTATTAGAGCTGTCCACATGTCTTATGCCAGCTTAATTCATACTAATTAACTTAAAATATCATAATTAAGTGCTTTAGATATGATCTGTAAATATCTGGGGAAATAATTTCCCAACTATGCAATCAATATTATAAGTAAAGAATTCTAAAACACTCTATAAGCAGCTTTATATAGAATCCTAGAATAGTTTGGATTGGAAGGCACCTTAAAGATCATCTAGCGCCAACCCCCTGCCATAGGCAGGGACACCTCCCACTAGATTAGGTTGCTCATTTCACAGCAGAAAGGTACCTATAATATGGTACTATAGGGATAACATACATTGATAATTGAATGACTTTAAAGGGCTAAAATACTCCTGCAACTCTTGACAAGGACATTTATGACTGTGCCTCTAATGTTATGTTTCTTTCTATATGGCAGATGGAATAACCTGCAATGGAGGAACAGCTCCAGCTTCCAAAACCTGTAGCATACTTTAGACCTGTTTTTAATGCATTATATGCCACCTAAGGAAAATGGCCATGCTTTTAATAAAAACAAAACCAAAACTAAAACAAATATGGCATACAAATGCATTCCCAATTGGACTGTTATGCTACTTTAATTAGGCTTGTGATCAACCAGGGAAGGGTTCGATCTCGTTTGCCTTAATTGCATCTCTTCCTGATGGTGAGGAGCCAGTTCTGTCCTGCTTGTTCCATTTAAAGCACCTGATGTCAGGTCAGAACAACAATTGCCCCAATAAATCAGGTTGTGTGACTATGGAAGAGCATTCCCCCTGCACTGTAATATTTCCTACATGAATGAGTCAGTTGAATTCATATCCTTCTCCATCCAAACCCATGTGATTGGCAATGTCTGCAATCATAGCCCACGGAAGAGGGGCAGGGACACAGGGCCACATCTAAGTCTATATCTGTTAGGATATGAGAAAGAAATCCATGGGTTGCGATAAAGCATGACAACTGACCATGGTAAAACTGATGAAAAAAGTTATGATTCCATCTAAATCCATGAAATGTTCACAGAGGTAACAATTCTGAGCTCACTTCAAGAATGTGGCTAGGCTTTCACTCTGAAGAGTGAAGCCTTTTGCACAACAGTTGGTATCTTCATGAGCAGGACCCACACTGTGTGCTAACCAAGGCTTCACTCTGTAACATATGATTGCAAGAAAACAGTTTTACCATTACCCATTACAATTCCAGTCACAGTTATCCAACCAACCTGAGCCGTGGCATCTTCTAAATTCTGTTCTGTTTTGCCTCGTAATGCCAACGTTATTTAAGGCAGTTCTCTTCCAATCAGTACCAATCCTCCTTCCTTTTCTCCTCATTTTCTGCGATGTTTGGTTTTCAGATTATCCTACAGAATTCAAGAGACTAATAAGGTGTACTCTTTTATTTCAGAGATAAGTTAGTTTTCATGTTTATTCATACAACCACATTAGAACATTGAATTGCACTCCTGTAGCAGTAGAAATACCTTTCTTCTCTCTCTCTTTTTTCTTTCTCTCTTTTTTTTTTTTAATGTGTTTGGAGATACGTTTTGCTGGGGATTTTCTTCTTCTTTTTCTTCTATTACTCTTGCTATGTTCAGTGCTTTTTACCCTTCAGTACCTTGTTTTGCATTACAAAAAAAACTGCAAGTAAAAGGAAAACTAGAGCTTTGGTGGTACCTGGTGATCATTTATCTGTCTCAATATAGTAGGCATGAGATAGTCCTCTGTCACCATCCAGTAATTCTGCAAACTGCAAGATGTCATTAAGGAAATATACATGAAAGCTAAATATGCCACTATGTCTCCATTTCATTAAGAACTGTACAGCAGTCTTCCATTATAGAATCATAGAAACCTAGAATAGTTCAGGTTGGAAGGGAACTTAAAGATCATCAAGTTCCAGCCCCCCTGCCATAGGCAGGGACACCTCCCACTAGATCAGGCTGCTCAGTGCCTTGTCCAGCCTGGTCTTGAGCACCTCCAGAAAGAGGACATCCACAACCTCTCTGGGCAACCTCTTCCAGTGTTTCACCACCCTCACCATAAAGAATTTCTTTCTTATATCTAGCCTGAAAAATCGTGCAGCATACAAAGTCAAAGAAGTAATTTTTTTCAGTAGGAAAAATAGCACAAGGTGTTTGATCACCACAAACTGCTCTATGCTTAAATGCTGGGGAAGGCTCTTCGTGTCCTCAGACATTTTTTGGGGAATAAAGGCAGGAGGCTAATCCTCCTGCTCCCCGTGCCCCATGTGAGTGAGGTGCTTGGAGTGCCCCAGGTGCTCCAGCAGGGCTCCTCACACCAGGAGCACAGGTTGCCTTCCCATCTGGGTCTGTGGGCAGCCATGCCCCATCTGCCCCGGACCACAGCTTGCCCTGCACAGTATGGGGACAGGTGTGAAGCTCTGTATTTCTAATGGAAACCATACTTGCATGGACACATAGGGTGGGTTGCCAGTGAAGAAGGCTGTTCATGGAGGGTGGCCCATTTCCATGGGAGCAGGAGGGTCTCCAATGCTCCCTTCTGCAGATGTGGTGCTGGGACAGCCCAGGAGCCCAGCTGCAGCAGAGACCCTGCATTTGTGTGATGAAGCATCTCCCTCCCTCTCAGACAGGAGAGGGCAAGTCTTTCCCTTGTCAACACCACCATTTCCTGCATCTTTTCCTAGGGTGACCCAGGCAGAGCACACATTTGTGCCACTCACAGCCACTTTGTTAGAGCATTTCTGTAGGTCAGCCATCATGAGTCCTTGATGCTCTACAGCAGGCTGTCATTTCACTGCGAGGAGAAGCCACTTGCAATAATTAGAGGGCAATAAGAGAATCAGCAAGCCAAGACTGTTAATTATTTGCCCTTTGCACTGTAGTGGTTTCTGGAAGGATACAAGGTTTCTGGGCAAGAAAAGGGAAGGACAAAAACCTCCATTTTTCCAGCATTGTCACACCCCTGAGAGAAAAGCCATGTCCCTGCAACACAATTTCAGGAAAGGTCTCCTGATCAATCAACTCCCCATTGAGTACTGTGACTTAGGTCTCCTTCTGGCATTATTTGACAATACCCCAGGGAAGTGTTTTCTCCTCTGGCTTGATGCAACTCTTAAAACCAACGTGAGAGAAGAGAAGGCCTGTTTAAGTGTATCGTGGGTTGACCAGAGAAGAAAAAACCACATCTCTCTTTCTGTCCTTTGTGAGGGAGCAGAAAACAGAACAACTCTCGTGGGTTGAGACAAAGGCAAAAAAAAAGCGTTTAGCAGAACAATAGCAACAAGAACAACCATGGAGGGATGTACAGACAAATCACTCGTGGCCACCAACCTGATACATGCACACAGCCACCAACATGTGACCCATGGTCACTTCCTGCCGCCCTTCATGGTCTGGGCTTAGGGTGGAATGGAAAATCTGCCAGAATTAACCCTATTCCCAGAACCAGGGCAAAGTGCTTCCCTGAAGGAGGTCATTTATATAGATCTCCATTCTTGGTTGTAAAGGAGTGAGCGTGAGGGGTTGTACCCCTGGAAGATTGCCAGGAGAGCTTTATGGGAGCTCAGGGGTGGAGACTAAATTTTCACTCTGTGCAGCAAGAGGGTCTTGCCTGACGGAGAAGCTGTCAGGTGGCAGCCTGGCCCTCACCTGCTGTCAAAGATGGAAGGGGTAGCACAAGTTGACTGAAGAGGATCTCTGTTAACAAGAAAGAGCACATAGGTGCCCTTCAGCTTGAGTCTAGCATGCTGGTGGTGGTGGATTATGAGTTGTGGTGCCTGACCTGGCACTGGCAGAGTGGGAGAATGTACAAGGTCTCTGCTGTTGCCAGAGCTGGGCATGCTGCTCCCCTCCCAGCTGGGCAGGACAGGAACACAGCTTCTCCTCAGCTTCAGAGGAAGAGATGATACACCACAAGCAGCTGGAGTACAAATCTCTGCCTCATCCTCTAGGCAGATGGATTAAAAGTCCTGGGGCTCAACTGAGTGTAAGAAAACCTTCATGACAATCCAAAGTACTGGACCCAGTATTTTACTGTTGTCTCAGCTGAATGTGGCCTCCATCATCTATCACAAATGCTTGCAAGAGGAAAACTTTCTTTCTCTGTACTTCTTCCTCCCTCCACAGAACTTTAAGCTGAAATACGCACAAGTCTGGAAAAACCTTCAGTAGAGAAACTCCCTCACAAGCAGGAGCCAAAACAACCTATTTCCAGCAGAAAAGGTGGCTTGCAATGCTTTTCAGGCTAAAAGAAACACGGGTGATCTTTAGTCTCATAACCTTTGAGAGGAAAGGATTTTTCTTATTCCTTCCTCATTTTTCCATTCCCAGGTAACCAGTTCAACGGCCTTTCTGCTTCAGTTTTTACCACTTTTTTCAGATTTTCTGCTTCTGATTTAGGCATTTTTTTCTTGGAAAAAAAAGTGGTTTCTCCAAAGTTGCCTTTTCTTCCAATTCAAACCTGATTTTGTTGTATTTAGTGTCCTTATATGCCACAGGACTGCTTTATTAGGTGAGAACATGCACTGGTAGGTAAGCATTAATTTATTACAAATTATAATCTAGAAGAGAATGCATATTTTAAAGCAATTGGTTTCATAAAATGTATGACAATGTCTCCTGACAGACTGCTAGGACTTACATTTGAAACCACTGTTTCAGCTCTCTAATCTGCAATAGCATAAAAAGGAAGCTAGACATTGTCCCAAAAAACCAAATGCCCAGAATCCTTGAGTTACTAGTATTATTTAAGAGCAAAAAAACAAGAACATAAAATGAGTCATTCAACACAATCTATACAGTGATAGGCTTTTCATCACTTTCTAGGACACCCAAGGTCAGTGCAACAGGTGAAAAGCCATTTACTTTCACAGTTAGGGCCACTAATTATTTAAATCCCAGACACCTGCATAGCCAGCCACAGACTACAACTTGACTGTAACTTTTTCAAAGTCTTGGGTAACAATTCATAGTTTGATAAATCTGAGAAAGAATGTGTTTGGAAAATCAGACTAGTGAGCACCAATTCCTCAGATTTCAGCATAGGTTTTTAAGTCACAATCAAACTTGACTGCATTGTCAAAAATTAAGAGTCACCCAATACTCCACTCTGGTAAAAAAGCTGGAAAAACGTGACAATTAACTCCCCAGTTGAGCCATTTCATAAAAAAGTTCAGGAAGACAGCACCACGCCAGCCTCACTCACCCACCCATATTTATTAAATTGGATTATTTTCTGATCACAAAGAATACATTTGAGTGATGGGTGTAGTGTGCAGCTGCTGGTGCTGAAAGAATAGAACAGTGTGCCTCAGCCACAGCAACAGTCAGCTTGTGATTAATGCTTCTTGCCACATTCTGCTGGTACTTCTGCGGGTGCTCTGTGCAATTCACTCAAAAAATACAACCTAAAATGTTTTAAGTACTTTATTGACAGAATAGCATGCAGAGTTCACTAACCACTGAACAGTTCAGAGCCTAGCCATGTATTTCTGTGTGTGAGACTTGAGATCCAATCCTTAGTTCATTTCAATATGGACTCTTCACTTGCTACAAGGGAAGAAAAAATAAACATTGTTAGGACTACCAGTCACTTTCATACAGTACTAAAATATATACAGTATTAGTAAGATCAAAGAAAGCTTTAAGTATGCCAATTTTTCTAGGCAGTTTTTAACTCTCACTTCTGGCTTATTTCATTGCCTTGGGGAGGAGCACTTTTTAAATTTACTCATTACTAAATGGCAGTTTTTTGAACTGACAGTTCAAATAGACCCAGAAAAAGTCATATTTACACGTATGTCTGACTACCCATCCTCAATGAACAAATTTTGACAACTGCATTGCACCGAATCAAGTTTTAACACTTGCTTTTCTAATGGAGAACCACACCAAAATCATTATAAGATAAATAATCTGTAGAAAAATAATCACAGAATTACATTATTAAGTGAAGCTGATAAACTGTACATCAAAAAATGCAAAAGTCTCAGCTAAACACCTAAAAGACCCATTTATTAGGTCTGTGACCAACAAAACACGTGTAAATATGCTGGTAAAACACCTGTACAAAGCAGCTTTATCTCTAGTGACACAATTCATCAACTTGCATATTTGATTTTAAGTATACGTAGTTCATTTAATTTTCCATGATCTTGTCCTGGACTAGGAGAATGTCACCATTTCCCATGGAAATCTAAGTATATATCTACACCAAACAAAACTTAAGTTAATCATAATTTTTTGTAAATTTCTGCTTAAGTGCATCTAAAATAACTTTGGTGAATTCAACCCAGACTGTACACTCTTCTTTAAAGCACAAAAGAATCCTCAGCTAGAAGAGCACATAGCACCCATGAAATAATCCTAAGGATAAGGCATGCTGACACAGGAACACTGAATGGTGTGTTCCCAGTTGACTGTCTTCAGTATGTTCTCTTCAACTGAGAGATAAAGCAAACAATTCTGACCTTTAAAATTACAGCAGTGGTTTTCAAAATTCAATCAACTTTTTGTGCCTATGCAGAAGAGAGACTGTTACCATTAAAAACCCCAGCATTATGAGCAGCTTCCTGCAGCTTCTCATTTAGATCATCAGCCACATTTGTAAGATTTCTATACTGCACAGAGAAAAGGGATCACAGATTTGCTGTATCCAGGTGATTATGGGCCTTGTGAGTACAGCTAGTATGCAGTTTCAGTTATTTCTCAGATAACGTGCAGCTTTTAATAGTTTGTCTTCTCAGGAGAAATTCAGACAGACATTTAACAAATCTTGTTTTGTTGCAAAAACTGTTTTTAACACTTCCTCTGCTAACGGTTGTTTTGAGGAGCCAATCAAACACCAGCATGATTTATCCTTCACAAAACCATAACCACTGTTCCATGCATACACATTAGTCTGCAAGCCATTGGCTTTAAGACTAAATTTTTCCTAAAACGACTGCAGTTAACTGGTATTCCACCCGCAAGCCAGTATGTGCATTTCAGTGTAGGATGTGAAAACTAAAGGACTACCTTCAGCAAGCTCTTTTGCAATCCTCTCGAGTTCTTCACGCTTCTTTTTCTCTTCAGCCTCTATTCTCCTCTCTTCTTCAGCAATAGGCTTTAAGTAGTCTGTCAGTAATTAACACATTTGCTTTAGGACATGATTTCTAGAAGACGGCTGGCTCACCCGGTAAGGAATTAAAAATAAAAAATGTGCTCAAAGGCACATTTCGTAGGAACCTGTAACTTCAAACCCGTAAAAGCCCGACCCCGAGGTGCTACCCGGAGAGGGCCGAGCAGCTCCCGCTGCCATGGGGCGGGGGAAATGGCGGCCCGGCCCGCGGCTGCGCGGCTCAGCCGCCGGCCTCAAGGTGCCCTTGCGAGGATGCCAAGGAGGGGAAGGAGACACCGGTGGCGCGGCCACACTCACCGTATCGCTTCTTGCCGTAGATCATCCCCACCAGCAGGGCCGAGTACCGGGTAAACTACGGGAGGAAAAGACAAGGGTCTTCGCTCGCCCACATACACCACACACGCGGCCTGTCCCGCCCTACCAGCCGCCCGCCTCCTCCCCACACCACCCAGCTGCACGGCCGGTCGCCTCTTCGCCCCGGGGAGCAGCGGGACAGCCGCGGACACCCACCCGCCTCTCTCACCTTGATGAGCGGCGAGACCTGCACCGGCGGCACCATCCTGGCGGCGGCTGAGCAGCGGCCGGAAGTGACGACAGCAGGATTGCACCGGGGCGAGAGGGGCGGAGAGCTCGGCCCACAGAAGGAGGGGCTGCTGCGCGTAGGACCGAGGTCAGAGCGGTGAGCGGCTGTGCTAAAACATCATCTCCGGTAGTATGACCGTCTCGCTCGGTTAGGCTCTGGTACCCGGCTCAGGAGAGCACCAGGCGTCAGGCGTCAGGCGTCATGGAAAGCACCGTCCTCGCTCCGCCCTGACAGAAAATGGCAAAGCCGCCCCACGGCCGCCGTGGGAAGCAATGGGCTCGGCTTTTCCACTTCGTCTGGAAGATGGTCCTGGGGGAGCGGTGTCGGGAACCTTCCGGGGTGCCGCCCTCACTCACACGGCGGCGGGGATGTTTTCCAGGTCCGGGCCTGAGGGAACTTTGGCATAGGTGGCGAAGTTCTGACCTGCGTCTATTTCAGGAATGATAGAGTGGTTTGGGTTGGAAGGGATCTTAAAGATCATCTAGTTCCAACCCCGCTGCCATAGGCAGGGACACCTCCCATTAGATGGAAGTTGCTCAGTGCCTTGTCCAGCCTGGCCTTAAACACCTCCAGAGAGGGGGCATCCACAACCTCTCTGGGCAACCTGTTCCAGTGTTTCACTACCCTCACTGTAAAGAATTTCTTTCTTTTATCTAGCCTGAATCTACCCTCTTCCAATTTACATCCATTATTTCTAGTCCTCCCATCACATATCCTATTAAAAAGTTCTACCCAAGCCTTTCTGTAGCCCCCTTCAGGTACTGATAAGCTACTCTGAGGTCCCCCCTGAGCCTTCCTTTCTCCAGGCTGAACAACGCCAACTCTTTCAGCTTGTCCTCAGAAGGCAGTTGCTCCAGTCCTTTGATCACCTTCATGGCCCAACTGTTCATACAAACATAAGCAACTAAAACCAATTTTTCTTTCTGCACAACAAACTACTTTGTCGCAAATAAGAGGGAAAAGGAAAAACGAAAAATGTGTTAGTTAGGTAGCCAATACAGTTCCCTGTTTTACACACTACAATTCACTGCTTTTCAGAGCATCACTGTAAATACTGGACTGAAACTCTGTTTCAGGTCTCATTTTAAGTAACAATGTAAGTAGAATCAACTATTTTTTTTTACATTACATGAAGAGCTTTTTAAGCATTTCACACAGAATCATAGAAGGTTGCTTGAGTTAGGAAGAGACCTTGATGATTTCGAAGGAGTAAAAATAAAAGCATGCCCAACATCTTTTTAATTGTAGACATAAGTCTTTAGTTTCACCTGCAGTGCAGAAGTACAGGGCTAGAAGGTTTGTTTTTTCACTGATTGAAATTTATTACAAATACATATATTCACTGTTTTTTATGTCCCTATTGCACATCTGAAACAAAACCATATAGAACTGAAGGTGCTTCTATTAAACACTGGAAAAAACCTTGCGATACACAACACAATGCAGAATCCTACTGCAACTCATTTAACTTCAACCAGGTATAAAACATGTTGAGTCTCTGAACATACTCTGTCACAAGAAGTAATACTAACAACTACATATTGATACCAAGGTGCTTCAAACTAAAAGCACAAGTGCTTTCAAGACTGATCTTGACTGAAACATGATATCTGAGTATCTTTTCACTAATAGTTACCACAGGCATACTTTGCCACAGTGCTTTTGATTTATTTTTAAGAGAAACAACAAAATCCCCCAAATGCCATTAAATATGGCATTAAGTTATCAGGCACTAAGACTGTTCAAGACACAAATGAATGACTCTGACCAAAAAAACAATGTAAAGGCTTCCTGGGCTGCCAGAGCCAAGATGACTTTTGCCCACTTCTATTGTACAGTTCTCTGCAGGATAAAGTTTGATAAGCATGAAGCTTATAAAACTGCACAGAAGAATAAAAAAATTCAACATGCCATGGACGGGAACTTCTGCAGGGTTAGTTGCTTTTGCTATCTTGCTGAGACTTAGAAATCTGCACGATCTCTTAGTTAGGCTCTACTTAGGGAAAAACTCCCTTACCTAGTGCAAAGCTCTTACACATGGTAGGAAACTCATTCTCTATTTCAGTCATGCCTTCAGAATAAAAGGATGTTAACTTAGAGCAGGCATGAGAGCAGCCATGGAAAGCATAAGAAATCCCAACTTTTCATTTCAGACCAGCAACTGCTTCAGAACTCAAACTAACCTCTGCTCCCACAGCCTTCCATATTTCTCCCCTGAAGGACATCAAAACTAGTAGAAACCCTGACTGTTTATCAAATTCACCCATTTCTTGAAATAACACAGATGGTTGAGTAACTTGCGTTCAGCTATGCTGGAAAACTGCATGGGTCATAATCATAGAATCATACAATAGTTTGGGTTGGAAGGGACCTCAAAGATCATTGAGTTCCAACCCCCCTGCCATAGGCAGGGACACCTCCCACTAGACCAGGCTGCTCAGTGCCTTGTCCGGCCTGGTCTTGAACACCTCTAGGGAGGGGGCATCCACAACCTCTCTGGTCAACCTGTTCCAGTGCTTCACCACCCTCACTGTAAAGAATTTCTTTCTTATGTC
>VZTY01023898.1:32739-49470 GCA_013400935.1 Turnix velox | reverse complement strand
AAAAAAAAAAAAAGGGCAGAGTCCACAAAACTATATGCACAGAAGTTCCACCATGATGCACCATCCAGAAATCCAGAGGTCTCCACATCTCGCAAGCCTCAGTTCACATCTTGCTGTAGCACAATCAGCTTCTGTACCTACATTTGGCTGCTGTAAGGACTGCTGTATGTCAAAAACCAGGTTATTTTGCAGAGTATCTCTCTGTGCACTTCTTGGTCAAGGAGCACTTTTTCTCAAAGATTAACTCTGAAGAAAGGGGAACATGCTTTGCTTCATTCATATGCCCTATATACCCCATGTTTTCAATTACAGGTTTGGAGAAAGCATGATCAGAAAAACTTAAATATCCCCCCAGTTCTGGTCAATACAGGCTTTGGTTTGATATAATCCACATGTAAGGATAAGGTGAGTTAGAAGAACTGAAGTTCACACATGCACTGCAGAGAAATTCAGGACAATGTTTCAGTAGGAGCCAAACATGCCTCCTCTTCTTCTAACAGTACAACATTCCTTCGGGAAAGAGACATCACAGACTTTATGACAGCTAAAGAAATTCTAACAAAAATGCGCAAGGCAAGAAAAGCAAATGGGATGACAATCTGCATAAGATGGAAAATTGCTGTGCTGAATTCACTTAACAAACAGGTCAGAAAGAAGGCCCCGAGGCTTACACAAGGGTAGAGAGCCAGCTTAGCAAACATGAAGGCATGCTCCTTGCCACCATATCTAGCAAAAGGTTCCAAAGTTTCCTCTTCATTGAGGAGAGCTGTAGTCCATATGGCAAACTGAAATATGCTGGCAAAGAAAGTGATAACACAGCTGACTTGAATAGCTTCTGTTTCATTGTGAGACTTCTCTGCAAATTCACTGGTCAGTTGGTAAGCTAGGGGAAGCCCACCAATGAAAGCCAACGAAAGAATGTTAAGCAGACCCATTAATCGTGTTGCTTTTTTTACATAAAGGAAAAGTGAGTGATGAACAAACCACAGCAGACCAATTGTTACAAATGAGCCGAAGTAGGCAAGGTAGTTTGGTCCATATTCACTTAAAGCTTCAAGAAGGCTGCCACTGAACTTCTCAACTTCTCTGGGATCAGGGACATTGTCTTCACTGTGGAGAGAAAACTTACTTTACCTTGGATGTTGCTGTTATAAAAAACACCTGAAGCAACACTGAACTGCACTGCTTTACTGTAAGCAGGCAGAAAACATCTGGCATTCATTTAGTTATCTCATGCCATTTGTAACTTAAAATCAGCATTCTAAATAACAATTCTGCAAATAAATTATATCTGAAAGGCAATCTGTACATAAACTGGTATTCCTTTAGGATAATGTAATTAAGGTGCCACAATGACTGAACTGCTTTTGTTGATAAAAGCCTTTCATTTGAAAACAAGACTAAACAAAGCCAAAGCTTTGTTCTCCAAGATTCCTCATCCCAACATACATTAAATAGACTGATGGCCACTAGTGCTGAAATTAAGATCTTAGAAATACTTTTTGTTTGTGCTCTGTATCTATCCAGAAAATCACATTTAAAGTAACCACTGCAGGTATTACAACTCAAAGACAATGTTGGGCTAATTTAATTTTCTCAAGTAGTATATATAGACAAAAGTTAGCATTATATTTGACAACACAAAGTGTAAGAGACACAAAACTTTACCATATGTCCAAAATGAGCAGGGTTGCTACAATAGCATAGACTCCATCACTAAATGCTTCTACCCGTTCCTTACTCAGAGGCTCACTGAGATAAAAAGTGAAGCTTTCCAAGTTATGGTGTTCCTCCTCTTCATCTCTCCGACCTGGAAACAAGTCCATAATTTTATTAATGACAGACAAAATCAGGTAGCACAAAAACAGGTAGTTGAACAGCCTACTGTGACTTCCCTTTCCCCCCGTCTGCCAAAATCTTTCTGTAGAAAGAAGAGTGTAGTTTATCCACATAGGTCAGTCACTGCACTGCTGTTGGCAGCTGTCCTCTCCTTGATGTTCATGTACTTTCAGGACAA
Organism: Turnix velox; assembly: GCA_013400935.1. Classification (NCBI taxonomy): domain Eukaryota; kingdom Metazoa; phylum Chordata; class Aves; order Charadriiformes; family Turnicidae; genus Turnix; species Turnix velox. The sequence goes on along the minus strand of VZTY01023898.1, from coordinate 47,453 downwards.
GTGCTTCAGGGAACAAAAAGCTCAGTCCTTCAAACTGTATGGCAGTCCAGTTCCAAGTGAATATTCCAAGTGAACAAGCTGTAATTGAACGATACCTTTGAGCTAAACAAATCAGATGTTGTGCCTTGGGAAGTGCTAATACTTACAGATCCTCTAAGACAGTAAGGAGAACTGCTTGAGAGAAAAAAAGCTTCCTGAAGCATGGGGGGTGTACTCAGACATCAAAAGGCCTGCTTTAAAATAAATACAGTCTGCTCAATTGGTAGGGCTCTTGAGCTCTTATTGGGAATATCAAGCACATCCCTAATAACTGAACTCTAACTGCACAGCTAGCCATGCTGTACCTCTTCATCAGTATAGACTGGACAAAGGAAAAACTTCTCCTTTATTTTGGATCTCCTCCTCAGAAGAGTCTAAAAGGAGCTCTGGCTGTGAGTCTGGTTGAACAACTGTTAGAGCTGACAAAAAGACGGTTAAAAAATTTAAGTAAGGAGCTTAAGGGAAGGAAGAATGATTTTAGGCTGACATAAGCTATGTGCAAAAGCATAGCTTCACAGAATCACAGAATGGTAGGGGCTGGAAGGGACATCTGGAGATCATCTAGTTCAACTCCCCACGCCAGAGCAGGTTCTACTACAGCAGGTTTACAGGAAGGCATCCAGCCAGGTTTAAAATGTCTCCAGAGATGGAGACTCCACCATCACTGGATGTTCCAGTGTGCCTTTTTCATTGCTCTGTCATCCTCAAAGTAAAGAAGTTCCTCTTCATGTTTAAATGGAACTTCCTATGTTCAAGTTTGTGCCCATTACCTCTTGTTCTATTGCTGGGCATGACTGAAAAAGCTCTGGCCCCATCTTGCTGACACCCACACTTTAAGTATTTGTAAGGACTGGTAAGATGACACTTAGCCTTCTTTCTTCCAGGCTCTCTGGATAATTATATTGACAGCCTAGTAATGCATCTGAACACATTCTTATGAATATCATTACTCACCAGCAATCTTGGTTTTACACCACATAATGAGTCGACTTAGATGTGGAAAAACAATTACGAGCCCAAGAAGTAAATAAGACTATGGAGAGGAAAAAGAACACAGCTTAAATTTAATACTAATTAATACTAATTACAAGTTTACCTTGAAACTATTATCCTCTATCCTTAGGCATAATCACATTGAGAGACAAATCTTGATTTTATGCCATGGGAAAGACTCACCTTAAATGCACATACACCTCCTTAATATTGTGCGTGTATCCTAGAACTGCTTTTTGATAGATATTTTGGTGCCATTAATGAAGCACACTAGAACAAGGGAAATAATGCTGCTAACAACAACACTGCAATGACTTCAATAGAAGCTAGAGAATTATCTAATTTGACCTGTACAAGTTCTTTCCACTATGACATACTCTATGATCCTACTGGATCATAGAATTCAGTTTCACAGGCTTTGCACAGAAGACAATTGGAAACAAATTTAATTATTATTAATATTAAAAGAAAATACACTGGTGAACAGGAGAGGAGTAAGAGGGAAGTATGGATGTAAGAACAAAAAATATTTTCAGTTAAAATCATGCCTTTTTGAGTCTGGGTTTGTAAGTGATCCTTTTATCAACAGCAACTTGATTCCTCACAAATTTGAGTATTACTTAAACACTGCTAATTCACATGGAATCCTTCTCAAAATTCAGTTACATTCTCCCTTTTTTAAAGAACAAGACAGAGGAAAGGAAGTTCAGGATACATCCAAAAACTCAATTTCACTTCCAGGAAATTATTATGAGAAAAAAAAAAACTGAGAAAAAGCCTATGTAAGACTAGGCCTTATCCAAAAAAATTTAGCTAACTAGTTTGGGTGACTAGTCTACCTACTCTACTGGCTCTTACACCCTGAGTTACTGCAGCAATTGCATTCCTATGTCTCCACTTTGTGGAATGTGATATTTATTCTATGTAACCTTCCACATTATCTCACTTACTTATGACAAGTAAGATGCTAAGTTAAAGTTTAGGATCTTACTTCTAATTAGGAAAAACATTTTAAAAATCAGGTAAAACAAGTATAGCAAAGATTGAAGCAGAGTATTATTTCAACTATTCAACACATGGATCAAATTACAGATTTGTATCTGTCAATAACCTTCAAAGCAAAGCAGCAGTGTGATTACAACACCACTGAACTGGCAACTGAGAAACTCTGCATACTTAACATGGAAATAATTACTTTAATACAGAGTTGTGCATCTCAGTCGACTTACATAAACTGCTACATCTAAATAGGAGAACTTACCAAAGGAATAAAGACAAAAGAGAAGATGGCTGCTAGAAAGAATAAAAGTGGTCCTCTCAGGATAATCTTTAGGATATGACGTTTATAGAAATTTTGATCTGCAGAATCCTGTATCTGTTGATTCAGTAAGTGTGGGTGATAGAATCCATACACTACTATCACAGCCTGTAAGGAGAAGAGCATTTATGAAATTATTACATCATTTATGTTGCACTTCAAATATAAGAATGTAAAACTAGGAGAAGAGCATTTATGAAATTATTACATCATTTATGTTGCACTTCAAATATAAGAATATAAAACTATAAATCAACAAATACCAAAACAACTTTCAACCTTACCCTTCACCTCCACTCAGAGGGCTGGTCTTGGAATGAGATTTCACAATACACTGCAGAGCTTACCATGAATTTCAAATGAAGAGGAATTAATACCTCCCCAACTCAGAATAGAAAGCAAGGAGGAACTGCACCAAGAGAAAACCAGTTCATTCAGCCACCCAGTAAAAATTTCTGCAGGAAATTAAACTGCTTTTTCCCCAAGGCATTTTTAAAAACTAGGAAAGGAATTACTCTTCTGTGAACTTTGAGATAAGCTGATTTAGTTGTATAAATCAGCTTCATAGGACAGCGGCAATGCAAGCTTTAATCTTAGACACAGCTACAACAAGCACTCCCTTGAAAAAAATGTCATACAAACAAAAAAAAGATATTTAGCAATTAAGACACATAGCTAAGAAATGTAGTTTTAGTTCAAAACAAGAAAATCTGTTTAAAAGTAAAAATGTAAATCAATAGCTCTAATACCTGTATAAGGCCAATGACAACAGCACAGGCACTGAACAGGAAAATGCCAAAAGGTACATCTGGAAAGGAGGCCATTAAGGAAAACTAGGGAAAAAAAAAGCAACTGGGTCAAATATTTAATTGATAAGCAATGTAGAAATACCAATAGAGAAATAGAAGTACTCTTCATTCAATAGCAAAACTCAAAAACCCAAATAATACTTTGGATTTCAACACAAGAGTTGCAATTTCTAGCACACAAATACATGCAGGCATTCCAACCAAAGGCATATGGAGAAATGGGTTTACTCTCTAATGCCAATACTGTAAAACCTCTACAGCTCTGATACTGTCTCAGTAATCACTACAAACTGGATTATGAATAAGTTTGTGTTTTCATTGTACAAAATGCTAATTGGTGTGAAAATTTTTGGTATTAGGATACCTTTTTGAATCTTTTAATTTCCCTATCTCCATGGTTTCCTGCTGCATTAATTTCTGCACCTTCATTAGTAGGGTAAATAAGAAGGAGGGAATAGTATTAAGGTGATGTTGAAAACATTCCATAAATTATTTCAGTTTCAAAGCAAAGTAGTAAGCATGTGCTATTTCAGATAAATATTTTACTGACCACAGCCTTATTCTTTGCAGGTATCTGCAAAGAAACAGCTGCTTGCAATACAAATGCATTTTGAGAAGCTGTTTTATTCTGCTAGTAAGGTGTTTAGTTGCAAATATTCTCACAAAGTCTAAAGATTATTTTGCAAAGAAATTATGCAAAAGATCAAATTTGGAGATTTAAAAAATTAATCATAACCTGCTGGAATCAAAGTGATATCAAAAACCTCTGCTGAGATTATAAGAATATAGTCTGTCATCTAAAGGAGAATTTGAAATATAGCTTTAATTCCTTTAGAGGATGCAAAATTGTCATCAGGTAACGGACATTTTTTGAAACAGTTGCTTTTCAAAAAGACCTGCACAGGCCGGAAAGTTTGGCACGGAGTAATCTAATGAAATATAACAAGGACAAGAGCAGAGTCTTGTATCTGGACAAGAACAACTCCATGTATCAGTATTAGTTATGAAAGCAGTGTAGGAAAAAGGGACCTGGTGGACAGCTGGATGACCATGAGCCAGCAATGTGCCCTTGTGGCCAAGAAGGCCAATGGCATCCTGGGGTGAGACCACATTGGGAATACTGTGTCCAGTTCTGGGGGTAGTAGATGATCTTTAAGATCCCTTCCAACCCAAACCATGATATGATTCTATAAGGAGGACAGGGAACTGCTTGAGCAAGTCCAATGCAGAGCCACAAGATGATTCAGGGATTGGAGCATCATCCTTATAAGGAAAGGCTGAGGGAGCTGGGTCTCCTTAGCTTGGAGAAGAGGAGACTGAGGGGTGACTTCATTCATGTTGATAAATATGTAAAGCGTGAGTGTCAAGAGGATGGAGCCGGCCTCTTCTCAATGCAATTTGGAACACAGGAGGTTCCATATAAATATAAAAGAAAAAAATTTTTCATGGTGAGGGTGACAGAACATTGGAACAGGCTGCACATAGATGTTGTGGAGTCTCCTTCTCTAGAGACAGTCAAAACCGATGTGGCCTGATCTAGGTGCTCCTGCTCCAGCAGGGGGATTTCACCTAGGGATTTAGGGTTTACACTATGACAACAATTATCTCAGCCTCCAAATAATTTCTTACAATCTTTCCAAACCAATAAAGGTAAAAAAAATAACAAACCTCTGCAATTGAAACACATTTAAAAGTACTTACTGTGTATGGCAAGAAAGTTATGATCATCATACAAGCCTAAGAAAGAAAAAAAAAAAGCTTCTGAGAAACTAAGTAGAACACAAGTCAAGTGATTCCACTGTTACAGATGTGTTTGGAGAATGCAATGCAAACAGATAAAATTCTCATTTAGTAATATAAAAAAAATTCTGAAGCTGAGAAGCTTTGACAGTAACAAAGAGCTAGTGCAGTACACATCTACTGTGTTTACTTGTTAAATTGTATGGGCTTAATTCTGAAAACACCACAGTTTTGTTACCAGTACCATGGGTAACAGTTTTCTATTGTTCTTAAGAGTAGTTCTGAAGTAGCCAACCCGAAAGCACCATACCCCCTAAAAAGATGTTTCTGATTTGTCACAAACATGAATCTCTGATCACAAAAAGCCAAATTAAAAAAACCCAAGAACAAACAACCACAAATTGCATTGTTTTGAAAACTACCTTAAGTAAAAATTAAAAGCCTTAAGCATGTAATATGTAACATTATTTCCTATACTGTTATCGCATGGAGTTTTTACATTCAGTATTTTTATTAACCATTAAACTAATTGCAAGGTTGCACACTGTCAGAGAACAGAATTTTATACATAACAGCAAAATACAAAACTCTTGCTGGATGCAAGAGTATGCTCAGCCTTGCAGCATCCCATTACAGCTATTGAGAGACAAGGTATTACAGAGTGATTCATTATAAAAACTTTACTTAAACAAAGATTTTTTAACAGATGATTTAGGCAAGCTCAAAACACTGATTCACAGAATATTCTTTCAGTAGTTATTTTTTGAAAGATCACATAATCCCATTTCAGAGGAGCTTAATTCACAATTAATTTCTAAGCAACTTAAACTCAGAAACATCTGGAAACATAACTGTAGCTCCAGCCTACCACTAGGATTTTCTGTCACAAAGCATTTCATTTTCTTAAGATTGGAGGTCAGACACTTCAGCTTGACATAGAGAGTTAAAAACTTTTGCCACAGGTTCCTCTTCTGTTTTTTTTTTTAAATTACTAACTTGTTGCAGAGCTTCTTTAGGCTTACAGTAAAAGATATGGAAATTAAAGGCAACTTAGTTATCATCAATCAGCCATTCTCATGTGGAGAAATCCAAGCTGTTTGTGTCTTCCTTATTTGGACATTTGGCACAGTTTTCTATTTACATTAGAAACTTTTGAATAGCTGCAATACAGACTTAAGAAAGTGACCTGCACCTGCTAGTTAAACCTCCAGCTTGTTTGACAATACTCACCAGATTTAGAAGAGCAAGGACATCATCTATAAGCTCTATCACCTGAAACAACCTGTCAAAGCAAAGAAAGATATCATGAACAAGCCAGCTCTCAAAATGTTTTACATAACTGTACACCTGGAATACTATAAGAGAACCTGATCTAATTTGCTTCAGTATTTAGACATGTAGTCCAGATGCTACCAAAATTTACTATCTCAAACATCGAAGTAATTAGAAAAGCTTGAAAAGTGAGACGTGAGCAGTCAAGTTTAATCATGGAGCAGCTATTAACAACCTCATTTGAAGGACAAGTACCAAACTGGTTTCCCCCTGTCCCACGCACACTCTATATCCTTTCTCTGTACCTGAAATTGCGTATTTACTTTGAAGAAAATGTCAATGCAAATGCAAAGAAATGATCCAGATATCAGTTCTGAGCCCTTGAGTCAAATATCTAACAAGGCAGTGACCTACAAATGGATGTCATTTCTTGGAAAATTTAGATGTGGGGGGTGATTTGGGAACAGCAACTGAAGACAACTGACTGCAAGACTTGCCACATTACAGGATGAAGTATAGCCAAGTGATAGATCGCATTTTCCCAAAGCAATTCTCATCCAGGCCAGTTGTCTGTTTTTCACCAACTGACATTCTCAAGGCAGGACAGGCAGCAAACCGCTCCTGAGATGTAAAAAGCTTTTGAGTCACAGGACAATTATCATTAGCAATCAATTAATCACCCACTTATTTAAACACAGGCCAAGCCTCTGCTCACTGTTCAACCAATGCTTCAGTATAATAACAAAGGCAGATTTACACCAGCAGGGCCTGCTGACTGCTCACACAAGAACATAAATATGACCACTTGATAATTCTGTTTGGAAAGTTCCTGTTGCCTGAGGGCAGTGTATTCACAAAGGAGAGAGAGGAGTTCTGACAAAGAGTTAACTTAATAAAGTAAGAAACCACTGAGACTTTCCTCAGGTGGGCTCTCTCAATTTGCTAGAAGGAACAGCCTTCTTTTTATCCTAACTTTTTCTAGATGCAAATGATCCCTTTTTTCATTGGTTCTAAGGTAATCGGGATTTACAGAATCACCTGGTATGGCCAGCATGCACAAAACCTAACATTCATCTCAAAATGTTTGCAGTTTCTAGTTTCTCTTTTTTATCTGTAGTTCCACAAACATCTATTTACAAAGCCACATACCCATATGTCCATTGTTTCCAGCATTTACAAAGACATGTCCTGATCCTATCAGTCCCCCCCTTTTCTTCTTTTTAATAATTATCTTTACAAAATTTAGCCATCATTCTTGATGTACTTTTTTGTTTGGAACTGTTTGTACAAAAAGTGCTACTGCTCAAGCACTTAATCTATGATCTACCAGGCAACCATGAGAACACATCAATTCCCCTTCTTTCCAAGTATAAGCTGCCACAAGTGCTCCTTCCTCCTTCCTTTTGTTATCTGTTTACCATCTTCCCATTATCTTCATTTCGTAAACAACAGCAGGATTAATTTAATTTTAGACAAACTCAACCAACATTTGCTACTATAGATGCTAGCTTCTTTTGAATCTTGTGACGCCTGTTGTAAAACTTTTATTACATTATTTTTGCTAATGGTTATGTGCCATTGACAAGCCCTAAATAAATGAGATTATTAAACCAAGGCATCCCATGGTTCCGGATGCTTATGTGATCTTGAACCAGATTCCTTCCTCACACTGCTATGATTCAGTGCTCGATTTAAAAGATGGTTTTTGGGAATGAGGAGGATAGTAAATGACATTTTTCCTTTGTGTGGGAACAAGAAAAGGAGGAAAAAGAGTAAAGAAAGAGTTAAAGTGAGCTGTTATACCCGAGGATGCACAGTGTAGGGGAGCTCAGCAGGTGGTGCTGCTCCTCCTGTTGGGCAGCTTTGCAGGAGACAGTGAGTGGGGGGAGTTTTGCTCCAAGCCCTCACTGGAGGAGGTGGTGAAAAGAGACTACTTTGCTTAATTGCTAAATTTTCTAGCTAACAAAGGGCCTAGAGTCTCTAAAAAGAGGCTAAGTTAAATATTTGGGATATATTTTGATTGAAGGCTGTCAGTGCATTGGTACAGAGGTAGTCTGAGGGGTTGCAGGAGTGTTTTTGCCTAGGATTGGAAATAAGCTGCAACAGTTTGTAAGGCTGGGAGGATGTAGAAAATAGAGGGACAGTGAGTTCCAGGGTGTGCAGTGGTGGGAGGAGGAGAACTCCAAGAGGGAAGGACTCTGCCCTCCAGAAGACCAGCACAGACTGCAGAGTTGTTTGCCTTAATAGTGAATTTTGTTCTTAGGACAGACTGGCTAGTTTAAATGATGTCTATGAAATAAAAGGGATTAGAAATTAAGGACAGAGGAATGCAAAGTTAAGTAGATGTGCAGCTAAGGCATACACACCGTAAGCAATTTAATAAGCGACTGTGAGATTGTGCAAATGATTCTCAGAGTAACTGGGTGCAGTTAAAGCATTTAGTGGGAAAGCCTTATGTGTCTGTAAATTTAACAAGAGACTGCAAATTGTATAAAGAAATAACAGTGGATATATTTAATATTCTGCCAGAAGCATCTAAGATTCTTCAGTGACCCAAAAACTGCCACAGAAAATGTGTTTTCCATTAGAGACATTGGAGATTATACTAATGGAGCAAAGGGAATGACTGGTTTATAAAAACAGGTAAACAATACATACCAAAGGTTTTGGCCCTACAAATATTGAAAAGGTTCCATGAGGGGAGTTATTTCGGTTCTTGAGCATTAGTGGGAGATGTCAAAATGTACACCCCCTTGGGTTCTGGGTTTTTTTGTATTAGTTATTGAAGGTTGTTTAATTTGTGCTAAGGTTGAAGGAAGAGGATGAGACACTGTGTCAAACTTTTTGGACAAAAGGACTTGATTAAGCAACATTTGGTAAGTTCAAGGGCAAGACTGGATGGATCTCTGTGTTTTGCCACAAGACCTCCACTCCTGGCTGCAACCCTGTAGACACTGAGCAGTGGAAGTGTATGTCATACTGGACCTTCGACTGAAGAAGGTAACAATTAAGTCCAGCAACTGGTGGGATGTTTATGCATAAAAAGAGACAAAGACAAGGAGACAATAAGCTCAGGATGAAATTTTTAGTAATAATTACACTTTTATACTACAGGCAAACTCAGTGTCTAGGATAGGAAGACTGGTTTTTTTACACTAGGGAATAAATTGCTAGAGCTTTTAACCAATTGCTGGGTTTGCAGGAGCCCTGGTGAAGGAGGAAATTGGCCATGGGTATCTCAACCAATTGAACCCAAATAGTAAGTGAAATAAGGATAGTGTATAATAAAACAGGTTCATGGGGAAAGAGGTGCATGGAAGATACAGTACCCAGGAAGATGTATTATAGTCTGAATGGAATTGTGCTGGCGGGGAAATATGTAGGGAAAAATTAATTTAAATGGACATTGGTACCAGGATTTGATTGTTACTGTGTTAAATTTAGGCTTTATAATTGCTTTGAATATTGAACAAGATGGAACCAGACATATGTATAACTTAAAGATGGTGCCTGGGTAAAGTGCCCTTTTGAAATACCTTGACTGGACAGATGTGGAGCAGTTGGGACAGAAATTAGAGTGAGAGGGGAAGCAGAGGCAGGTTTGATGATTTTCTATTCCTGGCCTGACAGCAGGACAGAAAATTTCCAAACAAAGGCAAGATGCAGCTGGTCTGAAGGCCATCCAGCTAGACCACTGACAAGATGAAATGCAGCTGGTATGAGCAAAGGCCATTCTGCTGGACTGCTGACAGGACAAATATGACCTGTTTGACAGGTCAAACATGAGACACAGTGAGGAAGAGGAGAGGACACAGTAAAAGGCCACCAGAAACTGCTGATGACCACCCTGCATCTGATTATGCATGCTTGAATGTGCAGGAATTTATGATAATGATTTCCCAGAATTGTAATGAATATTCCTAGAAAATAATGAATATGCAATCAACAAAACCCAAGATATACTAGGTAGAAACAGACCTAAAGTGCTTGCACCATTTGAACAAACTATCCTCTGCCAACCCAGCACTGTAATAAAGAATGCCTGCTTTCTAATACAAAATTCTGTCTTAGAAAGTTTCTTTACAAGGCAGATTTTTTTGTATCACCGGATAACACTGTAAACACCGGATCCAGCATTTCAGAACTTGCAACATCCTCCCAGTTCTAAAAACTACTGCAGCTAATTTTCAGTCCAAGGCAAAGGCACCTCTACAACAAACTTCTCAAACTCCCTCTGGATCAATACAGTTGACAGGCCCTGGTGTTCAAAGAACTGAGAAAGCTAAAAGGTGCTTCAAAAGCCATGGGAGGACTGCTTTGTGAAGACAAAGCACTCGTATGATGAGTTACCTACTTCTCCTTTCTCAAGGCAATCATGTCTGATAAGTGAACTTTAATTATCTACAAATGCATATGAAATTACACACCCTGCATATGCTAATGAACACTACAGAGAACACATACATGACTATGACACTCATCTCTCCATCCAAATCATGCTACAAGTCACTTTAGCGGGGAAAAAAACTGAGACAAGGTTGCACACCTCTATTAGAATGCAGCCAATCCCTTATTTATGGAAAGGATACAGAAACAGTTGTAAATTTCAAAATTCAAACAAAACCAGGCCAAATAATAGAGTGACAATTGCTTACATGTCAGTTTCTTTTTAACTACCAAGATAATGGCAGATGGCAGGGTCAACACCTCTATAAAATGCAGTACCTGCAACATTACAATGGATTTTGTGAGAAGCACTGCTGAGAACTGAGAAAGCCAAATTTTAGGCCAGCTGTTCTGCATCAGTTCTTCTATTTGTATAGCATGGAGGTCATAAAGTTATGATTTTTCAGCATGTTACAAGTTTAATTCTGATAGGATAAGGACATGGGTGCCCCTACAAACAAGAAGAGTGTCTTCACAAATAGAAGAAACTAAATAACTTTTACAAAAGTGTTGATTAAGATCAAACTGTGTAAACATGGTCACCAAAACTCAATCAGCAATATGGAAATTGCTAACATAATTTTGATATGAGTATCAGACTTTGATTTCCATATAAGGCGTTATCAGGGGCGTCTGTAAATCCCAATTACCTTGAAGGGATAGGGATACTTGTGGCCAGGAAAAATTCAGATAAAAAGGAGGCTGTGCCCTCCAGCAATTTGACAGACTTCATCCAAAGAAAGTCTCAGTGGACTCTCTCCCTTTATTTGAATATAGTCAACCCTTTTTCCAGACTCCTCTGTCGCCTTTGTGAACACAACAGCCTCAGGGAAGAGGAACTTTCCAAACAACTCCACCTATAATATGAAATTAAGAGTAACTCTAAATAAAAATACACATAATGTTTGTTTTTCTTGTTATCACTGTTTCACTGTATCTCGTGATCTAAGAGTGGTCTAAGAACACAATTATTCACTGCTTATGGTAGCATTTCTTCACAATGAATCTTTATATTATCCAACAGAATACAATTCAGAAGTGTATAAGACACACGGTTTCCTCCTGTGTTTTTTTTTTAAATATAGTTTTTTCTTTAACTTTGGAGTTAAACTATCTTTGGAGTTCCTACCTTACATGAGCTGCCCATGCCACCGTGACTATCAAGAAGGTCATCAAGTAGACTGCAATTTTTGCTAGAAGAAGTTGCTGAACACTTTCACCTAGTTTCTGAAAGAGACCCACAGAAATAAAGTTACATGTTACACTGCTCAATTATTAGCAATAGCTGTAGATTAGGAAGGACATGAAATAGATTTTTTGAGAACACTGTTAAAAATGCAGTATTCTTCCATCAGTACTTTTACTCCCATGCAGGGGATCTATTTTATTAGATGCTTGTAAGTATAATGAAATGTGTAGCTACTGGCACATGACATACTACCACATCTCTTCAATTTGTAGAAGGTTTTCTTAATGCTCTGTTCACCTTAAGATTCATTTATACACCCTCACATCATTGTTCCTGTGACAAGGCATTTCAGAGTACTGTTCTGAAGACCACAAAATACCTTTGCACTAACTTATGGAATCAAAGCATCAGGTAGCTTTCCATGTGATTATTATTTATAATAAGGAAGAGCTTAACCATGGCAAATTTTGCAAATACACCACACTGCCTTTAACAGACTCATGTGGTATATTTGTCATGTTACAGATCATACTTGAATTTCTCAAAGTAAGTGAGACCCAAGTATCTGATCTGCTTTTATGGGCAAAAAAATAATTTGTGGTTGAAAAATTAGTATGTTTTCTCAAATGATTAATTTATAATTTCTTTCATAATGCGTTGTTTTTCTGTAATCTTCTAGTTTAATCTTGCATTATACTAGCCTGATATTTAAAACAACACTCAGCTGGTACTACATTTGTGATGATGTATTACATAAAAAAGAGCAGATGCTTTCTGAAAGACATTAATTTTTCACGAGAACATGAAGGTATACAGTATGTACCCTCAATATGCAGTACATTCAGTGTTTACATCACAACTTCTGCAGATTACACATGCAGATTACTTCATTATTTAAGTTCTTCACCCTGTGTTCAGCTCCTCCCCATAGGGAAATATCTGGTGTGTTTAATGTAACTTAATGGTTTCAGCTTTTTGAAAGTCTGTAGCTAGAAATGAAGTGGAGGTGCTAAATTACAATGCCACATGTACTTGCAAGATGTATGAAACAACAAAAGACACATGGTACCTGATCAGGATGTATTTTTGTATGAGCCACAGGCAAAATCTGAAATAGGAAAACCTTATTAGTACATAACATTCTTTTCCTTATTGAGAGCTTTATTAAAATCTTTAAAACTTCATATAGCCTCAGATATTCCCAATTCACATAGTGATACACAATCTTCAGGTCAGGATGTCAGAATTATAGAATTGTTGAGTTAGAAAAAACTTCTAAAACCCTCCTGCCATGGGCAGGGGCACCTCCCACCTTTCCAGGTTGCTCAAAGCACCATCCAGCCTGACCTTGAACACCTCCAGTCTCCACAGCTTTCCTGGGGAAACTGCCCTAGTCCTGCACCATCCCCACAGTAAAGAATTTCTTCCTAATACCTAACCCAAATCTTCCCTCTCTCAGTTTAAAGCCGTTACCTCTTGTCCCATCACTACACCCCCAGGTAAAATAGAATCATAGAATAGTTGGGTTGGAAGGGACCTTAAAGATCATCCAGTTCCAACTCCCTTTGCCACCTCCCACTAGACTGCTCAATGCCTCACCCGGCCAGGCCTTAAACTATCTCCAAGGAGCCATTTCTTCTGTACAACAGAGATAAAGGTAAAGACAATCTAAACGGTATTTTTTTCAGCTTTGCCCATTCACTTCCGTAGAAACACATTTATTTAAGTTAGCCAGAGTTTGTGAGTTATAAAAATAAAATGGGCATTGCTGCAACTGAAACAGAATCACAGAGTGGCCCAGGTTGGAAGGGACTTTCCAGCTCCAGAGATGGGGCCTCAACCCCTTCCCTGGGCAAACATCAGTGAGTACCAACCCACTGTACTTCCCCGTGGGCAATGTCGTCACCTCTCGTCCCATCTCTACACTCCCCGGTGAAAGATTCTTTCCCGTCTCTTTTGTAGGTCCCCTTTAGGTACTGGAAGGCCGATTTCCACGAATCGCCCCCCGGGTACTCAGGGAGCACTTCCTGATCTCCGACCGCCCCGGGCACCGCATCCCACGGAGGGCCCGCAGCGAACCCCTCGCCAGCCGCCTGGGCCGGCGTTTGGAGACAGCGGCGCAGGAGCGGGAATGGGCAGAGCAGGCCAAGACGGATCCTGCCCTACGTCAGGCAGATAAAACCGTGGCCGTGCCGCAATGCCCGGGGGCCAGTCTGACCGGGGATTTACCCTTACACGCCCAGAGCCCGGTCTGCCCGCCTTGCTGGGCCTTCCAGCGGACGCCAGCCCACCCGCAGCCCCGCCATCCTAGGTTCCGCTGGGCCGGGCCGGGCCGGGCGCTCACCATCACCGTAGCGATAATAGAGAGCAGCGCGTCGCTGTAGGCCAGCAGCCGGTGAGACTTCTGCGTGCTACTCTCCCTTTCCAGTCCCCGGCTGCGCGCTGGCACCGGCTCACATTCCGCCGTGCCGGTGCCCATGCCGCCGCTCGGCGCCGCAGCCCGCGGAGCCGACATGGCCTCGCTGCGCNGTTACCACAGGCTGGGCAGGAAATTGAGAGCAGACCTGAGAGAGACTTGGGAGTGTGGGTGGGTGGGTGAGAAGCTTGCTTGAGATGAGGAGGACCCTGCACTCCTCAGGGTCTCTGGAGGTTTTGGAGGAACCCGCCTGCAAAGAGAAGCTGTGCTGGGTCACATCATAAGCATGTGAGGCCTCCTCCTGAGGAGGCTGCCAACAGCAGGTGCCCAGAGGAGACTGTGAACGGAGCCCACATCCTGGGTATGCCCTGTATGTGAACACACTGTATGTATCCAGAACATCATTCTTTACAGTGAGGGTGGTTTCCCAGAGAGGCTGTGGGTGCCCCCTCCTTGGAGGGGTTTAAGGCCAGGCTGGGCAAGGCTCCAGGC